>VRLP01001041.1:0-155997 GCA_009660295.1 Lophius piscatorius | reverse complement strand
TGACCTCAACACGATCCCTCCGTTCTACCCACTCATACCGCCTCCTCCTTCCCCGGATTAAGCTCAGCACCATGGGTGATCGGGCCTTCTGTTCTGCTGCCCCCGTCTGTGGAATGCCCTCCCTGACCATCTCAGGGCTCCACAGACGACTGACACATTTAAAAAAGGACTTAAAACTTTCCTTTTTAGCAGAACCAATAACCTTAATTAACATTGTTGCTTTTTGGTCAGGCTTTTATATAGTTATTAATTTATTTTTTTATTGATGCTTTTATCTGCTTTTGCTTTGTAGCACTTTGAGATTTGATCCAAATGTAAAGTGCATTATAAATTAAATGTATTATTATTATTATTATCATGGAACCTCGCATTCACAGCTGCACCACCGTCTATAATCCGTACATATCAGCTGGTCTCACTAACATCGACGACACCATCACACTGTCCCATTCACTCTCCCTGGGACTTTCCGGTCCAACAATCGCACTTCACACATCTCTTCCAATCCTGGATTCTCTTCCTTACTCCGTACTTCATACTCTCCACAAGTACTTGAACTCATCTACCTTCACTACCTCTACTCCTTGCATCTTGATTTTAATGACAGACCATTTGATGTTTATTTAGACTGAGGTGGGTTTAGTTTATTCCCTTTTCTACCAACTCCTTTTAACCCATAGTTTAGGTCTGATAATCTATTCTTTTGAGCTCTGGGTTAGTCATGCATTGATGGGCAGCTTGACTTCAATTGAGGCGTTTTTTGATGAGATGTAGATTTCCCCGTGTGGAGGTTTGAATGTAATCATCCTCTCCCCTGGTGTGTTTGGACTGTTTTAGGCAAGCGTGGGATTATAAAAAACACTTTATTTCTCCTATTTATTCTGTAGCCACACTACTATTTTCCTGAATGGGGTATATATTATATTACTTTTCTTTGTGAAAAGAATAAAATATTGCCACAACTTTAGACTCCAAGATTTTCTATAGAATGTTTTTTTTTTATATTTGAGTTAATTCCTAATCATTCTGATATAGTTCAAAAGGAATATTAAAAGGCACTGGACAAAACTCTATGACCTCAAAGACTCTTGATAGTAATAGATGCAGGAATACCTTCTTTTTCTTGGACCCACTTCGCAACGCTGGTGGGTCGTTCCAGCCTTCCTGAGGTCCTACTTTTAGAAGAGGGAGAAGAGAAAGTTAGACGGCAGCTAGTGTCATTTTTTTTGTTGTTACAGTCAAGCAGCCAAATATTGTTAATGAGAGTATCTATCTGAATCAAGGTCAGTCTATGTGGCAAAAACAAATGAAAACAAATAAATGAGCCAAAGATCTCAGCGAGGCAGCAGCCTTGTAGAACACATCAACGCAGAATTACTAAAAGCATCTCATATCACCGTTTTTGAGCTCAATCATGCATCAAGTATGGATGGATGTATAATCCTAAATAAACCTTACTGCAAGCAAAAAACAGCACAAGCCAATATCCCCAAAACTACTCTGAGTGACCAAGAAAAAACTCTGTACTACTGTCTGATTCAAACATAGAACCTAATGGAGAGATGCTGTAGTGAGTGGTACAGATATTTTCTGGTCACTCTGGTGTAAAGTTCATTGCACTCATGTTCCATAGCTAACCCTAGCCCTGTCACCTTGATCGTCACACTGGTAATTCAGCCAGGGAAAGAATCCTGCAAGTCAAAGGAGGAGATCTGAATAGGATTCGGTAACCATTTGCAGTAATTGCAAGTTGGGTTAATAGGGTTGGGGAAGGTTTGCAGTTTTTCCAGTCCGGTCTACGAGCTTAAACCGGTTTCATTTTCTGTGTTGTGTGGAGGCAGAGCGAGCTAGCAGCAGTGATACAGTTGGTTCTTCCTCCCTCCCTCCTGCTTTGCTGTTATGTACTAAAGGTAAATGTTTTGCACTCTGAATCTTAACTCCAGGGTCAATGGGAGACAAGTATGAGACATAGGAGTAAAATTGATTAATCTGATCCAGTCCTGGATTTTTTTTCAATGTCAAATCAGCTTGTAAAAAATGTTAAACAGACCCAACCCTAGAATCTAGCATAGGTAAATCTATCTCAGGCTACAAAGTAAAAAGAATTGATGTTTTTGTGATTTTTTGACTACAAAGTGACTATCAAGGCATCTACCTGTAGGAGGAGGAGCAACAGCATGAGCCGGGAAGGGCTTTACAGCAGGAGCACCGGGGCCACCCTGTGGATACCCTGATCCAAGAGGGGCATACGGCCCAGATGGCATTGGCAGTGACGGCTGGTTGGGGAGACCACCTTGGTACATGGGAACTCCAGCTTGGGAACAGGGTGGCATGAAGCTGGAGGGTAAAGAGGTAGTTGGCATGAAGCTTGTTGGTGGCACCCCTGGGCTGGGCATCGGGGGCAGGCTCCCAGGGATTGATGAAAGCTGTAGAGGAGGTCCTGATAAGTTAGCACCTGGCATAGAAGGACCTGCAGGAGGGAAGTTTGAGGGTCTGCCAGTGGACATAGGATGAGGCTGGAATGGCTGATGTGGAGGGAAACCTGGGGAAGAACGAGAAAGGTCGAATAATTTGTCATCTGTCAAACAAAATCATCCAATACCTGGAAGACGACAAACAAACCTGGGGCTGAAGCAGGATGTTGGGGGTAGGAGGGTCTAACAGCAGGGCGGCTCGCACTGGGCGGCGGTATATGAGAAGGTGGAGGCATACCAGGTCCAGTGTTGGATTGAGCAGATTGTGGGGTAAAAACCGACGGTATGGGAGGCTGTTGGGCTGGAGGGGAGGGCTGGTACTGACTCTACGGTTTGGAAAACACACTGTTGTAAAGAAAAGTTCAGCCATACTCAATAAAGATGAATCCCTCCCAACGACCCACTCCTACCATCGGTTGTGCTTTTGGTGTAGGATTCTGAGTAGCAGGGGCCGGCTTGGCTGTGGACACAACCCCTCTGCTGATGGAGTTTGGTTGCTGCTGATGGGTGGCAGCTGCTCCCTGAGCGTGGGAAAGCCTTTCTCTGAGCATCACGATCCCAGGCTGGAGGAACAACATTGTGCAAACACGAAAAAAGTGTTTCATTCAAAATCAAGAAAACTCCATATGACTTTCATATATGGTTAAAGTTGTGGTTCATACTTGGTCTGAGTTCCCTGGCAGGTAGGACATGGCCGTCGCTAGACTGCCCTCTGCAGCCAGTATGTCCGCATAGCACATTAGCTTCTCTGCGAGGATGGGGCTCTGAATTGCCACTTCACTATTGCGGAGGCGTTCAATTGACTTACGTAGCATCATTACTTTTTCAACAAGATCCTGAAAAATAAAGAAAGAAGAAAACCACGGTGTCACCTCACACATTTACATGTACAAATGGATTTTTCGCTCCCTCTTATAATATTCCTACTAAAGGCTTATTTATTCTCTTTCCATGTGTTGTAGATGCATTCTTTTTGTTCTTGTATGCTTTACTGATGATTAGAGAAGCTGTTGGAGTCTTTTAAATATTTCCGTGAACGCAGTCCGTGAATGTGTCTTTGTGGGACATTTAAGGAGAAACATGAAAGACTGCAAACAATTTTACAACCTCACTCTGAACTGTTGAACTTTATGAACATGCAAAACTGTACAAATAAGTGACCAATCACGTTGGTCTGTCAGGAGATTTAAATCATGAAGTTAACCTGCAGTGCCTTGGTCATGACTGGCAATGTATCTCCCTAATGGAAAAATTAACTTACCATTTCTGCAACATGAAGATTACTGTAGATAATGTATGTAACCTCCATACTTCCAAAAGCCCTCCATTTTTCTTTAAGACAGATTTAATACATTGCGAAATTTACTCTGTGCATTTGACCCATCCTGAGGGAGTTGTGGACGGCCATTTCTTCTAATCTTCGGTCTACAAGGGAACATTCTATGTGGATCCTTTTAACAACCAGTTTTACACCTTAATCAAAGTAACTGTTGTTGGGTATTATTTTAATGTTATTATTTCTACTAATCAAATGAGATTCTACTTATTGATTTTGATTCCTCAAATTGATTCCAAAAGAATTTTTAAAAAAAGGTCAAATGCCATGCATGCTAACTTGAACCTAAACAAAGGGACACACTGCAGAGAGCAAGAGCATTGATTTGTAACAATCATGTAGAGCATTTAGGCACCAAGAGGCAGAACTAGAAATCAATTTTTCTTACTGGCACCTTGGACTTGGCATTTTGGATTCAGTTCTAATTTGGAAGAGAGTTTCAGTTCCCAACTCTACAAGCAACCACAACCAATAATATGACACCCAGGACATTTCACGGTTGCATTTGTGCTCACACTGATGTGCTTGGTGTCGTAAAACAAAAGTTGAATTATACCTCTAGACCAAGAGGGGAGACGCTGTCTCTGTGCGAGATCCAGCACTCCACTAGTTTCTCGATGTTCCCAGAGCAGATGTAACATAGACAGGCCTGCAGGCAGCGCTTCTCTGTCCTCTCTAGCTCCAACCGGCCTCCCAGGGTATCTGCGAAGAACATATTCATGTTTCATTTTATTAAACAACATTAAAGACAGCAGGGAGGCAGAAACGAGAGTGGGTGGGATGAGACTGGACAGAAACATTCAGTAAGTAAAAACAAGAACTGCTATAACAGTAAAGTGATCCTGAAAGTGAGATGAGTCGCTGCATGAGCAATGAACTTACCACACAGACGTGCAAAGCCTTCAGGGTGAGCGTAGGTCAGCAGAGCAGCGAGGGCTTCTTTCCAATTGTCCAAGTCACAGCTTTGGACGATGTCTCTCCAGTTCTGGGTCACCACTGAAGATATGAGCTACATTTGGGGACAAATTAAATTAACACTCAGCTGAGAGTGAGAAGCCAATCAACCAATCAAACATCTTCTCACCATTGAAATGCTGTTCTTTTGCTTGCTGAGGTATTTCTGCTGGGTTTTCTTGAGCAGCTCCTCTCCTCCGCTGATGGCCAACAGGATGGCTTCAGCGTAGCGACCATCATTCAGACACAGATCCACAGCTCCCTCAAAATTACCCACAAGAAGCGACTGGCTAATCAAACCATCCGTATCTTGAAAACAATGACAAGCAGCACTGTAGTTCACCGATTCCAAACCAAATTACTAAAATAACTATGTGTTTAAGTCTAATATATAATGAATTGTAGGATTTTACCACATGATACAGGTATATGGAAGCTGGAGTTTTCCTTTGGGGTCTGACTGAAGAAATCTGCTGGTGAAAAAGAACCTGAGGTTCTTGCATCGGTTGCTTCCTCAGTCCTCTGGAAATACAACAGACATTTCTCACTAAAACATGGGCTGCAAAACTTGGTATACAAACAGAAAAGAAGAAAAGAAAAGAGTTTTGGAAACCAACATTATCTGTACCGACCTCCGTGGAGAGTACATCTTGCATCTTTTCTGCCAAATCGCTGGCATCCACTCCGACTCCATTGTGCTGAAAACTTTTCCTTAGACATTTTGAAATCTGGACAAACACAATGTTTTTACATTGAGACACGAGTGTCAGTTACATTCTGATACATAAAATATTTCAGTCAATGGCTACTAGGAATGGGCACAGAGAATTCACTTTTACCAAAGTATAGATAAACTCTTGGACAAACTGTGCCATTATCTGTATTTATGTAACATAGCAGCCATTTTCAAATGGTGGGTGGTGAATTGAATTGGGGAATGTAAGGGAGGTCCATTCTGTGTGACGTGAGCAAGTACTATAAATACAGACCATCTGTGCTCCTCACTCTAGTCACCATGGCAGAGAGGACAAGACTTCCTGACTGAATGAAAATGAATCCAAATGCAATACATGCAAAAGGCTGTCGTAAAGGGGGTTGACACCAGCAACACCATGAAACGCGTGTAAATACAGCATTAGACAAATCTGAACATGTGCAGCTTGTAGACTGACGTGGAAACGTGCCTGCACCACCTAACTTTGGTTCCTCCAACCACTGCTTTGTCAGAAGTTAAAAGTCAAACAGCCAAGTCCAACCAATTCACCATCCCGTGACAAGATAGCATGACTCAGCAAAATGGCAGGAGTCCATCACAAATGTATAGTTTTTTATTTCACAATGGTAAGCTAACCAAATAGCCAGGGGGGCATAAGTTGCTAATTTTAACTGCAAGGTCCTCTCCTCAGAGCGATCGGCTTCAATTCAGTTCAAGTTTATCTGTCCCAGAAGGGCAATTTGTTTTGCAGCATAGTGCATTGACATAAAAGGAGGACATCCTAATATAATCATTGGTGAATCATGTCTTTATATTTTGAACAGAGAAAGTATCAATAAGTTGTTGATCCTTAAAAGACGTATCTGTATCAGAATAAACTAAATCCTAAAGAGACTCATCCATAATAGCTAGATACAACAGCAGAGGGTAATTACCTTTCTCTCCAACTCATCTTTATTGAAACCTAAAAGTTTGAGAAATTTAACACGGGCCTCATCCTCAAAGTTTACCTGTAAAGAAAGTGAAATAGCTCAAAACACAATTCCAGCACGCTGATTGATGGATTTCATGTTATGACTAAAAGTGAAGGGGGCCCACCAGGAGGAACTTCCAAATGTCCTGCTCAGCGTCTGACTTGGCATTCTGAATCTTGGCCTGACAGTAGCTGTTGAAGGAGCCCGACTGCAGTGCCGCCTGCAGCTCCCTGGAGCGCTTGAGGAACTCCGTCTCTGTGGTAACCTGGCTCACAAACACCTGCCTAGGGACGGGCTGGGGGCTCTGCACCGGAGGCGGCTTTGGATTTTCAAAGGTTATGAGCTTTCCACCAAACTAAAGAACAATCAAGGGGAAATTAAATAAAAACATAAATGAAAATGTAACAATACCTCATCCATTAACAGGCTTTAAAATATTAAACTTACAGCAAAGGAAGCCCCCACTGGCCTGCGCACCCACTTGGGTGGCTTCTTCAGCGGGGGAACTATGGTGTCCTGAACTGCTTGATGAGAAACCTGCAGAGGAGGCAGCACCTGGCCTGTACCAAAGGGATCCATTGAATCAAATGATGAGGATATCTGTTAAGAAGAAATGTTGGAATTATTGTTAGAACAACTATTTTTATTATCGCATAGATGACATAGGATTTTTATGGAAAAATGTCTGACTCTTACTGGCTCAGACTTCTTAAAGCTGCAGGTATGTGTTCATCTTCTGTTATATTTAAAAGCTTATATTTGCATTTTGGACTTGCATTCAGAAAAAACAATACATTTTAGCAAAAAGTAGTCTTTAAAATAGGAGATTGGCATTTAACCATTGTGTCAATGACAAGTTAGTAAATCTCTTCATGCCAAACAAGCTTTCCATAGCAGAGCTTTCTTAATGTGGGCTTGCTCAACCAAACCTGAAAACCCTGTCAGGGATAATTAGCATTGTGACGGTGGTTATTAACTGTCTTTGTCAAGTCAGGCTTTCTGCTTTGGACCTGCCATAAAAAAGGGGGTTGTGGTTCATCATTTGTCTCTTTTTAAAATAAAATAAGAAAGATAGCAAGATTCCTACTTCAGTCAAAAAAGCAACAACAATGCAAATACAGCAGGAATGAGTACATGCAGAAAGGCTGATTGAGTATAGTTAGAAGGCAATATGTATTTTACCTCTAAAATGAACTCTCTTTGACTCCTGCTCAATTTTAATGCAACAAACCTCAAAGAACTTTGACACTTAAAGGGATTCTAATGGACTCTTTTAGCTCAGGCTGTGGAATACAACTGGCATGTTGGAGGAAATTCAATATTCCCAGTTACGCCGTTTTATTTTGATTCTCTCTGGAGTTTGTGTTATCTCAAGACAGCCAAATGTGTCAGGATTGGACCTTTCAAAGGGAGAGCTGGTCCAGCACATGAACTTTCGTGATTGTATCCATCACATAAAAAAAGAGCCGCTACCTTATCTGATGTGCTTTGCTGCTGAGCGTTCAAGCTCCCTCCCATCACAGAGTACACCGAGATTCTCCCATCGAATGAGGCGGCTGACAGCAGGGCTGGATTCCTGGGGCACCACTGGACATCGAAACACCACTGGTTCGTTGTTGGAAGCTCGTAAATTACCTAAAATGAAGAAAACGTTGCAATTGTGAGGAACCTCAACATAACAACCTGGAATATATCGCTGACAGGAGCTATTACTGTAATGCACCTCTCCAGTGTTTGGATTCCAGCAGAGGATCCTGTTGTCTTTAGCGCTACTCAGAAGGAGTTCAGAATCAGCCTGGCTCCAGGATATGGACAGAATTCCTCTGTAGGAAAAGACCAACAAAGGGCACATACAATAAATTCTAGAAGATGAAAATAAAACAAACTGAGTGACTACAGTGACTCAATAATGACGGTATATCCAGTTAACAATTTTTTCTGAGTTCAGTAATGAGCTCCTTGAGTCAATTCATATGAACTCAATTAATTTAGACTAAATTTCCATAATGAAAATTATGTCAGGAAAACTGTAAAATTGGATATAAAGATCCCCTTCCTGGCGTAAATACTTAACAGAGGGGATACAATTTGTAAAATGTTCTATGGAACAGTTTTTGAGTTATTGTGTTAACACAAAGGATCTGCAGTGGATATATCGCCAATGCCAATTCCATAATATAGTGTTATTATCAAGACACTCAAATAGTTATAATCCCACCTTGTGTGGTTTTCAAGGACTTTAAAGGGGGATGTGGCAAAACGAAGGTCCCAGATCTGGATGACTGGCAGTCGGTCATCTTCAGAGGCCAAGACCAACTGTGTGGCCACATCAGGGTGCCAAAGCATTCCAGAACAATGCATCTGAAAACACAGAACAGATCAGATTTTAAAGCATGCAATATAATTATTTAATATCTTTGTATCATTTTAAAGAAACGGGCAATTCCAAATGGTATTTAGACTTTCATAAATGCCATCCTGTCTTAAAAATTATCCCTATTACTTAATATATTGTAATGGGAATAAAGAGACATAATGGAGACTGAGGGCAGTGCATAGTTTTCGTTTCTATCACTGTGTGGACACAGAAATGTGAATTTTTGAGGTGAAATCTGAGCAATGAAGGCTGGCAAAAGGGTTCAATTTAGACTGTCTGATATGCAAATGTACTGGAATAAGCTAAAACTGGACAGCATGAATACAATAATAGAATTCACATTACATATGTAAAGGTGTAATGAAAAATAATGGAAAAACATAAAATATGAAAATTAATGGAAGGAGGTGCGGCCATAGTCAAATATCTTCACTAATCTATAAGTTGTTGACTGTTTATGTTTGTCTTATCTGTCCAATTCCACGACAGGAAACAGATGTGAGACAGCAATTTTATTAACCTTTTTTCATAAGAGCTATTGTTTTTCTGTAACTGGCTGGCAATCAGACCCTGCCATGTTTGCAGAACCATTGCCAACTTGAATCCCTTTGAGTAAATGCTAATCAAAGGTTTTGAAAATATTGTTTAAACGTAGAAGATGAGCCAAGTGAATTCATGAAACAAAAACCAAAAACAAGCAGTAATTTGGCTAAAGGTAACTTTTGAACTTCTGTGTTTTGATTTTAACCACTGACCCTGTTGCTGTGGTCACTGATCTTGATGATGGGTTCATTCTTCCTCAGGTCCCATACCACTGCTTTCCCACTGGGGTTGGCAGAGGCCAGAATGTGTTGAACCTGCCTGTTCCAGGACACAACGCTGATGTCTTCAGTAGGCTGGAAAAAAGGGAGAACGACTCTTAGAAGGAACCTCGCTATGATTCAGAATAGTGATGCAGACCACAGTTGATCAGTTCAGATATTAAAAATCAAGTAAATACAGTGACAGATGTGGGACTGCGTGAAACATAATATGGCTTGTTCGGAGCACACATTTTATAAAACAGTCCATATTACAGGTATTCAATCTGAGAGAAGTTCCATAAACTTTTTATTAAGCATCTTGTGGCTTTCATTCTAAACTCAAAAATGTCAAACCACAAAGGTAGAAATGAGGAGAATGCTCCCTGCTGAGGATTGTCAGTTCCATCCAGTCTTTGGTTTAGATAAAAGTAAATGGCTTAAAGGTCCAATTAAGAGTTGAACTCACAATAGATGATAATCTCACATTCGATTACCCACCTGTGCTTTTGCTCCTGGTGTCATTGGACTGCTAAAGTTGTTCAGATCCCAGATGTATATCTCTGAATCATTTGCTCCGGATGCAAGGAGATTGCTCTGAAGACAACAAAAAAAACCCATTATTATTACAAAAGCACCATAAAAAAATCCTAGAAATTATCTTTCGGGACATTAACCTGAAAAGGGTTGAAATCCAGCGCTCGAATGGGTCCTGTGTGTTTGTCCGACTGTCCCACTACAGCATCTGCTCCGGAGCTCATTATGGCATCCGGGTTATATACAGTTACTACGCCATTTTCACTGCCACCAACCAGTCTCCCTCCAGTACCATCGACTCCCATTCCAAAATCCACCCACACGATACTGTGCAACCTATGGAATATGAAAAAAACATAATTATTTGCTTGAATTGGCCTACTCATGACCCCTTTAACACGGCATTAGTAGATACCTGGCAAAAGTCAATATGTTCAGCTCTACAAATCTTTGCACCAATATAATACATTATTTATATGAAAAAGGTATTAATGGCAATGATTTCCTGAATTTAGAGGAATTGAGAGTCTCGATTTGGAATCAGAACAGCTTTAATTCAAGTTAGCACTAATCATGCTAACTAAATTACACAAAAATAAGGATGACAATTCAAAGTAAATTCATGTGAAATGTTTACTTAAGTCAAACATGCTTGCTTCCCTTTATAAAGCTTTTGCTGAGTGGGTTAATTGAAAATC
This sequence comes from Lophius piscatorius, assembly GCA_009660295.1. NCBI lineage: Eukaryota > Metazoa > Chordata > Actinopteri > Lophiiformes > Lophiidae > Lophius > Lophius piscatorius. The sequence goes on along the minus strand of VRLP01001041.1, from coordinate 145,132 downwards.
TAAAGCAGGCACAGCGCCTGGATTTTAACTTTGGGTGTACCTTTTAATTCCCTAAATTACGGTGAACCGTCTGATCAGATATCAGCAGGTGACCAGAGCATACGGTTAATTAAAGACGTTTAAAGCTTATTCCAAAATGTTTTAATTTTCATTGCCAACATATACTATTATTTATGTGCGGTAGGGTAGAGTATGTATAAAAATAAAGGGTAATGTACACTAAACGTCATGTTAATATTTACTGTGGGTGGATCTTCAAGTTAGGAGGGTGAAAGAGACATTGTCTGCTGGGTGAGCTACATTGACCTTTTACAAAAGAATGAGCGGCGCACTTAGCTGTCAATCATGAGTATTTTCCCCCTCAACAGACTAAATCTATTTCTAAGCAATACGTAGAAGGGAGGCAGGGGAATTTCCATTTCTACCTCCATTCTCGTGTATATTAATCAGTAGATTATTTTACTCTCAACAGTAAGCACTTCGACAGCACCTAAATAGAATTAATGTGACTCTAACCACTGATGCACAACGATCGCCACAACATTACAAAGATGGTATTCTTATGTCATAACAACGCACAAATAGTTCTTGTCAATTACATCTGAACTATCTTAAAGTTTTCACCATAATTTCCAGTAGATCAACTTGCAAACCCACAGTATCCACCATACGTACCTACTAGAAGATCCACCCTTGAATTGGTGAGACACCAGTACAAATTGGTTTAGGGTTAGTAAAGACGTAAGCTTAGGGGTGAGGATGAATAGGCCAAGTAAAATGGGCTGCTATTGGTATAAATTTCAAAAATCATAGTTGCTTTATGAATGTTATCTTTTATTGTTTAGAAAGGAAAAGGTTATTTTAATTTGTAGGGACCAGTCAATGTTATTAAGAAGATTAAAAATAAGAGTTAAGAAAATATATATTTTCTCTAATTTCAGTGGAAGTGGGTGGGCAAGAGGCCCACTAGGCCCACCATAACGACATGCCCAATCTAAAGAGGTGAAGTGGAACCCTAATATCCCATATTCTGTACTATTTGTCTTACAAATCGGTTTTGGATGCTACTAGTATACTTGAGTTGCTGTGGTTGTAAGCAAAAATTATGCATGTGGCTTGCGGTAAAACTGACACAGCATAATGTACTGTACCAAACTACAGTAGTAAAAATATAATTATACGATGGAATAATTAAAGTCACTTCTTGTAGTTTTTTTCCCGCCTGACTCCATGTTCTTGCTCATGGAAGAACAGTCTAGACCTGCTCTTTAAGGAAAGTGCTTTGAGATAACAGTAAATTAACAGTAAATTAAATTGTTGTGACTTGATTGTTTTGCACTATATTGCTTGGTACATGTTATTATTAGTAGAGTGGCTAAAAAGGACAGTAGACACATTTATATTTCTCAGCTTTACCTGCTCGGTGTTGGTAAAGACCCTTTGAGTTGCATGTCCAGTGAGGGATCAGAAAAATCCACCTCAAATATTTCCAAAGCCGCTGTAGTATTGAATGAGGCATCAAGCTGTTGGGCTGAGGTTCCTAAAGCCAGACAGATGGGATGATGTGCTGCTGGACTCCACGCCTGGTGGGCAGTCCTCTGGATCTCCTTTAGCCTCATATTCCCAAACAAGTTTCAGCTCCTGAGAAATGTAACCATATAAAATACCTTTGTTTGTGTGATTATTGTCGTAGATTATTAAGTCTTAAAAAAGACTAAAATAAATAAAGCAGTGCACATGACTCACAGATCCCTAGTGTATGAACTTGTCAGAGTGGGTTCCACCCTTGCTAACAGATTTCGACCGACTATTCCCTGGAGCTGCCCAAAGCCAACCGTTCCACCTTACAGCTAAAAGGTCAATATTCAAATGTTACAGTTTAACTCCATTGGACTTGAATTTAAGTAGTTCACTGTAGGATTACAAACACAATCTTCAAGTCGCCTACAAATTAATGTAAGCGAAGCTAACTGCAGTTAGCTTACATTAGCATTTCACGTTAACGCCTCTAAAATCTGTTTCTTACACATAACCTTAGATTTAATTTAATAAAACACTGTATCTGAATCGATGTCCATTTTAGTCTAAGGTAATTTTTCAGGAATGCCACTGAATTAACAATAAATTCTTCCTTTGTAGGTTTCTCTAGCCGTTCTGGTGTTTAACCGGAATCGCTATCTAGTTTGCTAACAGCCACCACCCTTATTAGCATATATCAAATGAAACTGAAGTTACTATGTATTAGACATTTTTAAGATAGTATAATATGAATAATGAGTTTGAGAGAGACTCACGTCAACTCTCTAAATCACAGCCTGGCTGTCTTCATCCACCGCAAACTGCTGCTGCTGCTACTTGTGAGCTGAGCTAGCAGCTTAGCAGCAGGCTGATTACGACCAAAGAGATCCGTGTTGTCACTGAACTACGGCAGCCGTCAAGGACCATTTCCGTTCAACCGGGACCTAGAATAACCCCGAAATTAACGCTACCCAAGAGATGATGTAACTTCATAATGTTAATCTCAAATCCATTCAAATAAAGTTTTCAGGTCGGTCATAATTTAATCCATACATTTGCATATTTAGTAATTGTCATTTTGTACAAAAAAAAAAGCAACTTAATGAAGAGAACTAAAGAGTGGAGCAGTTGTTCCTTCACATCAAAAGAAGCCAGCTGAGGTTGTTCGGCCATCTGATCAGCATGGCCCCAGAGTATCTTACATATGAGGTTTTCCATTCTCAACCAACTGAGAGGAGACCCTGAGCTCACTCGGGGAACTATTTATCACATCCGGCCTGGTAACATCTCAGGATCCCCAAGGATGAGCTGGAGAGTTGTGGTGTGAGGGATGTCTGGAAAACCCGCGTCACAGCAACCCAACCCCAGATAAGTGGAGGAAAATTAATTAATTAAAAAGTAACATAGACAGCAGTTGGGATTTTAGAAAAGAGAAGTGAGTGGAAGCAGGGTGGAGCTGGTGAAGAAATCGATTCAATAGTTATCTGACAGAAATATAGCATCAAGAGTGAAGGGAAGATACCGGCTCTACTGTATGATTTAGAGACAGTGGCAGCGACCAAAATACAGGAGGCAGAGCTGAAGTTGTGAATATTTTCTTTAGGTGTGATGACGATGGACAGGATTAGAAACAAGCACATCATAGGAACAGTTAAGGTTAGCCATCTAGAAGACAAAATAAGAGGCCAGATGAAAGGGAAAGATAGTGGATAAATTGGTAGGTGGATGCTGGAGATGGATCTGCCAGGCAGGAAAAAATGTGGAGGACCAAAGAGAAGGGTCCTGGATGTGGTGAAAGAGGACATGCAATTGTTTGGCGTCACAGGGGAAGATGTAAACAGATAATGGGCTTTGGGAACTTCCTAAATAGAACAGCCCAAAGAAGAACAATAACAAGAGCAACACAGACAGGGATGTAACATTTATATCTTTATTCTGGACAGAAATATTTATATTCACAAGTAGAATGAGAGTTTAAATTTCATAGTTTTTCACTTCCTCTTGTTCTTTCTCTGGATTCCCTCCTCTCTCCAGGTACAGGTTGTTATAAGGGTACTGTTTCGGTGCCTGGAAGAAAAACACAGAGCATAATCAATAAATACTAAAAACGGATGAAAATACCATTTATTCCCTGTAAATATAAACTAACACATTTTTCCATTCGAGTCAAATTGCAACCTCATTTTTAAAAAACATAGATGACAAAAATGCAGTGTGAAGTTTAGTGGTATCTCTGAATAAATTGAATATAATGTTCTAGCTATATGTTTGTTGGTATATAATCATTCAACCAATATGTCCCCGCGGCTGTGATCGATTAGCGCACCTCTAATGTAGAGCAGACTGGAACTGGTCTGTACTTACTACTGGTTGGTAAGATGGAAAAATCTCCCCAAGGTAGAACATAAACAGCATGAAGCCAATGAAACCAAACAGCTGTTTTTGCATTGAGGACTTGGGTACAGGGCCAGAAGATGTATCCACACGGTTCCTGATGTACATGTCAAAATGCCAGTGCATCTAAAAACAGAGAGAGATAACAAAAGCAAAGAGCAATCGCTGATTAACAACCATGGAAAAATCTTGAGCAATTATTTGTTGTTCAACTGAACGGCTGAGGCATTGCATTGTGTGGAGAAACCAGCGCCTCAGATCTGAATCCTGTCCAAACCACCAAAAGCAATAGTTTCTAGAGTGATAACGCACCACAGAGATATATTTTTATCTATAGAATTTTCAATTGCTGTAAGAGCCCAAATACTTGACACATCTAGGAAACAATGTTTTGATTCTTAAGCAATTGAGGTATATCCTAAACGAGTAAATAAGAATGAATTATTATAGAAATGTAATATTTTACCTTTTATATCAATAATGAGATGGTAGCTCATCAATAGAGCTGATAATACAAAGCCATAATGTCAGTGACTAAACAAGACACAGCATATAGACAGATATATTAGGTGGTAATATACACCTACAAAAATTGTTTGTGACCTGACAATAGCAAAACAAAGAAAAACTAGAGGGCATAATCCCTTTAAAAAAAAAAAAATCTGTTTATATACTCTTTTTTTCCTTTCCTGGCCTCCTCTCCTGGCATCTTAGTCCCTCCCACCTGAGATGCTAATGGACGTGGCAGAGAAGATAAACAGGCATTTATCAGAATAATAAATCCACAACTCACACTCATTTGAAAGTTACCTGTGGCACAGCAACATAATTTCTACATTGTTGATTGTCTACTGTTGTGTTTCATGATCTGTCAGGTGAGCATACCAGTTTATATGACAACTTATATATTCACTTTTAATTCAATTCAAGGAATGCTGTTGGAACAGCATTCGTCCAGACAGCTGAGGGAAACCATTCATGCCCACTGTGGCACAGGTATATAAATATGAATGTATCAGTTATCACTAATAGTCAAAAAAAAACATACAATAACCAGTTATTGGTATCAGCTGAAAAGAACACAACCAAATATAGAGTATCTGTTAATAGAAGCAGACAACTAGACATCTACACCTCATATCACAAAATTGAATAACTGCACTCGGAGGAAAATTAATCATCAATATCTCACCGGCTCTCCCCAGTTCCTCCTCAGGTCTGGATGGTCCCACTGGTACCAGGGGTCTCTCTCATGCTGGGATCTATCTGGTAGTTTTGGATAATCGCCAAAGCTTTAAAACAACAACGATTGCGTACAGTTAATTGTTATGTAAAGACATACAGGGTCAATGTAACTTGTAATTACTGTTGTCGTGCGATAAGACCGATAAACCGTTTTTTACCAGTATGACATGCGAGGGAACGTGTATTGCTTTACATTTTATGAATGACAGTCTAATCAGAATAATTTGATATCTTCCGACTTTGACCCGGAAGTCATGCCTCAGTGACCACTGCCTGCACCGGAAGTCATACATTCCTGCATCATAATAATAATGAAAATATTTTTTCACTAGACTTTGCTGACAGTTTGGTCACATTTTGTTCATTGAAGGCGGTACGGTTGATATAAACATGGCAGTTTGCAAAGTTTCTAGCCATTGCGTGCCTTGGGCCACCTGCTAAATGCTGCAAGCTGTCATCGTTATCTGAGAATAAAAGCACAGGGCAAATCAAGCTGGCCATGGACACTTAACCTGACAAACAAAGACGAAGGATTATAATTTAATTGTTGTTGACTGTTGAATTGGGAGATCTGTTTGGACGACAAATAACGTTACTCTAAACGACAATTATCTGACGTAATAATACAAACATATGGAAGGATGAGACCAAGATAAAAGTTATCATAATGAGTAGATTCCAAACTCATTACATTCATGAATAGTAAATAATACTAATAATAGTAAATACATGATTCATCATCCTGTATTTATTTCCTCCAACAAGGGAGGAGGTTACGTTTTCATCTCAGTGCGTTTGTGAGCAAGATTCAGGAAGATCTACAGGACCGGTAACTTTTTCTCAATAGTGGAGCGACTCAAGCAGCTCAGGATTAGTGTGGGAAAAAAATTCAAGTGGGGAGGGATAGGGAGGAAATACGCTGTGCCGTTTCCCCTCCCGGGAGTCTTCAACAGCAGCAGTCTGGAACTTTATGCTTAGATTCCTCGACGATGGGATTCAAGATCAAGATTTTTTCTACTGTGCTAAATGATTACCTCATAGAAAGGGTAAGGCACAGTAATTACAATGCTGAACAAATAATATTTGTATTCTTACATGCAAACTTTGTCCTATAGTTTTACATGTCTTATTAAATGTATCTTAAGAAACCTCATCACTTCACAGGTTACTGGATTATACCTTTTGGCACCTGAAGGCCCCCTAAGCATCTTGGATAGGGTTTAAATACATTTTAAAACATTGGACATTTAAGTCAAGTCCCCCAAAATAACAAGTTCAGACAGGTTCAGGTTCCTCTGTAAATTATTCCAAGAAGAAGGAACAGCATATCTAAAATCTTTTTTCCAAACTTTTTTTTTATGAAAATGCACAAGTTGGATATAAATGTCACATGGCAGAGAAAACCAGCACCATTCTAGTGGCTTGAATGCTATGATTAAACTAACCCCTCTCCTTTGTCGGCATGTGGTTCATAGTCTGCAACTGTCATGTTGTATTTCTTTGCAGCAGCGGCTCTCTCTTCTGGGCTCTTTGGGTATGGACCAAGAACAGTATCCTTTGAAGAACTAGAGGCTGAAACACAGATATGTAAATAATGAGATAAATCAAAGTTATACATTTCACTGGACAAACAGCACTGAATACACAACCGGCTTAATTACTGAATGTGGGAAACCAAAAAAGATTGTACTCTGTTAACTTGTCTCTAGTAACTGTCCATCTAGACCGCCAGAGCTGGCAAGGCTTTTCCTGCTTGCCCAGACATCGCCAGAAATAAATTAATCGCCAATCATAATTTAATAAACATTTTAAGACGGACAACATATATTTGGATAGTTTGTTCCCATCTGTTTATTGATTTAATTTCATTGCTTATCTCCGTGGCTGCTTCCAGTGCGCTCATATAAGTAAGTTTTGTTTTATCCAGTCAGATTTCTTCACTGCGGTATCTGGGTGAAACGCCTGCGGTAGGGCAATCAACTTCAAGACTGATATAGTACCTATGCCTATTGAAATAGGTGAGATGATTTTGCTGATTGATTGCCAATTTTTAACCAATCACATTTTGAAATTGTCATTTAGGGCGCTTTCTTTAACATGTCATGGTATGCTTGCTAGGCTGGACATGACTCGTCCTACGTCAGTATTACGTGTAAAGATGTATATCCACTGCTCCCGGTGAGCGGTGATTTTTAATGAATTAAAACTTTTTGAAGAAAAAGGATTGAACAGCCGGTCACACTGGCCCATATGCAAATAGAACTGTAAATTATAATGGACCTGAAACACAACAGTGTCCTCTACGACTGCGTTATTGGACTATTTCTTTAATTAAAAAAATAAGGACAAACTTTATCTTCAGATGAGGAACAGCTTTGGTGAGCCTGATTTTCAAGTATCTTAAATATCTGTTGATTATTGCTTGCTTTTGATGGTTGTTGGTGTTGTGGCGTAAATATTCCAGTTTCAGTGATCTAGCGGTGCCAGTATGCCTGATGGCACGTTTTATTACCCCAACAGCTTGGCTGGAATCTGAGCGAAAACACTGTTGAATCCTACGTACTAACATTTAATGGTATTTTTGCTTTATTTGGGATCTTATGATTAAATATGACGAGGTTTATGAGAATTAATTATTTAGTAATGACAGTTACATCAGATATGTGATAAATCTCATCTTGAACTGCCTCTTGTTTACCTTTGTACGATCATGTGTAAAAACCAAAAGCCCTATGTCCCCGGTCCCTAGATTCAGAATTGAGCTTGGAATAGAGTTTTTAGATGCTCCTTAATCGTGGAATAATTTACAGAAAATAAATAAATTAAAATCTATTCTGAAGGATTGGGAATATACTACTCCTAGTCAGTTTGAATGCTTCTGAAATTGTACTGCAATCATACTTGACTAGACAGCCTCTAATTTGTAGTGCAGGCATTTATAATGCGCTACAAAATGAAAGTTTTACTTGGTAAAATAAGTGTAATAATAATAAATGACAAATTTCATTATTACTTCTTCACTTCGCCATCAACCTTATTCCGAAAAGCGGCTGTTAGCATAAGCTAACGTTAGCATGTCAAGGTTACATCGATTCGAAGCTTTTAACTTTAACATTTGATTCGTATCTGAGAAGAAATTGATCAGACAGTGTTGTCGAGAACAGTAACACAACTGACCTGCCCTGCATCCGGTTAACAGGGTTGAAACGCCAAAACGTTTCCCATTAGAGATAGCTTGTACCCATCGGCGGAATCCTACACCAGCCATGTTTACTGGCTGCTGCGGACTACAGACTACATTTGCGCATGCGCATGATAAAAAGTATGGGTTGCCGTAAGGACCATAATAGGTTCTGTACACGGTGATCTATTCACTCTATCAACCATAGCTGATTAAAGGAATTTCAACAAAGCAACCACAGATACTCAAATTTATATAATTGTGTTTTATTATTTTATTTGTTCAGACATTGTCAAAATACAGAAAAGTTTGTCAATATGATGAAAAAATCTTCCCGTGGCTGAAGGAAACTTATTCTCAGAGTGAATGCACTGAATCTCTGAAAATAATTCATCCTTCTATCAGATCCAGCTCAGGTGCATTGGTGCATTTACTGGGGGATCGTCACTCTGCCAGCGGTGACAAATTGAAGAAAATCCATCAGAGAAGTTCTGCAATGTCCTTCTCCACATTCTCAATGGGGCATTGAGGATCATACCTGCAGTATAGGGGAAACATTAGAGGCACTGTAAAGTTAGACCCATGGATGACATAATGAAGGGCTAATTATCTTTAGATTTTGAGGTTTATGGGGTATAACTGTACCTTTTGAAGGGCATGCCCTCTGCAGTGATTAAGAACTTCTCAAAATTCCAGCGGATGTCGTTGACTTTGATTGGCGACCAGTAGAGTTTCTTTGTATCTCCAATGACAGGGTTCACAAATGGCAAAGACGCCTGTGGTGAACAAGAAATGACAGCATGTATGTTTTTTTCTCAGTGCAAAGCAAACAGTTACAGCACAAATATGACTGAATTGTCAACCATTAAAATGTTGTATGTGCATACATTCAAATAAAACATGTGTGAAACACTATACCTTCAGATAAGTGAAAAGAGGATCCTCATTTGATCCGTTCACTTTAACCTTACCAAAGACAGGGAACCTTGGCACAAACCCTCCACCAGGTCTCACATACTTAAGCAGAATCAGAGTTTCATGATTCAACTCTGGAAAATGAAAATACAGAGTTATTATTTATGGTAATATTAGTATATTCACAAATCCTGGTCTAAAAAGCAAAAAATCAAATACTTAGCATCTGTATTTGGCATTTACTAATGAAGTGTATATGATAGTCAGTGCACACATAAAATGTAAAGGATAACATCAATCCTGCTTTAAAAAACTATTTTTTTGCAGTGAAAGGTAATTAAAGTATAAAAAGTATTCATTCTGTAAGAAAATGGGAGCCCTTATAGTTGATATCCATGATTTAATTACATTATTTTGGCTATGTTATACGGAGTCAGTTTTAACCATTTTAACAGAATCAGAATCAGAAACAGAATCAGCTTTATTGGCCATGTATATGCATACAAGGAATTTGACTCCGGTTAACTGAGCTCTCACAGTACGAACATCATATAAATAATTTTAAATTAAATGGACAAGGCAATAAACAGATATACAAGCTATATACAGTTTGCTAGTTTTAGCTGAGTAAGTAGTGTTTGAACACCCATCAAAGGTTCACAATGAATATAGGCCAAGCTATATTAATTTTCTAGACTTTTATTTTATGAAATACCTGGCCTGAAAATGTTGCTTGAATCAAAAAAGAGTTTAAAGAGGAAATCACTATTTGACACCTGAAATTTGACAATTGGCCCTAAGCAAACTTTGTGCTTTTGAAGGGGTTCACACACCAAAGAGGCTTGGAATTCCTGGAAATGTAATATTAAATATTAATTTGAAAAGAAACAGAGGAGCAAATGGATCAAACACATATAAAAGAAGATGCATAAAATAGAAATACTAGTGTAAAGTACCTCGCAATTGAACTTAAAGGCTGTGCTTTAGTAAATACACTTAATTAATTTTCACCACTGATGCCGAGTATAATATATCCCCTGCTACAGAAATCTAACATGTTAACAGTCTGTAATACTATTATTATATGATCATATGAACACATTTCAAAAGTTTCATTACACTTACCAGGTGACTGAAGGCCGAATTGGTTGCAAGAAAATCCTAGGACTGTGAAGTTTAGGTCGCCAAACATTTCCATTAGTGCATTCAGGCGATGGTACTGAGGGAAAGGGTAACAAAATCAAATGCCTTAAATTAAGATGACTGGTCCCAGATGATGTGATCAGACTGTAATCAATCAATGCATTGCGGATTATTACCTCCTCTATTGTTGACCCTCAGAAGGTGGCAACATTGATGACGAGAAGCACTTTACCACTGTAGTTACTGAGCGGAACCGGCTGCCCTTCTAATGTCTCAGCAGAGAAATCATAGATTGATTTATTCGCCATGCTTGTACTTAAGCTTGTATATGGGATTGTAGTCATTCAAGAGTGAGTGTTCACCAGCTATCCTGTTGGCTCATCTCATTCACTGAAACATAACTCATGGGTCAGCAGTTGTTCAGCATGACTGACTTCATTGTTCTCCTGGGCAGAGGTGAGCTGCCATAATGGCCATTTGTTCAACACATCAATTCCAGGGAAAGTGGCTGCTAATATGGTGACAGCCAGGCTAATTGGCACTGGGAAATTAAATAATAAAAACAAAGATATATGAGTCCGCATCTTGCAGTATTTAGAATTGAGAATAAGTTAACCATTGTGAGTAAAATTGAGGATTTTTACAGTTATTAAAATTTTTCGTCAATAAAACCAATTATAATATTTTTGCAGGTTCAGTTGCATACTACTTTTTAGTCGGACACTTATGTCTAACTGACAATATTGACCTATTTTCCGAACCCTTCCTGAGCAACTTTCTCTTTAGAACTAGGCCTTGAATTTCACTGCAAATTTTATTTTCCATTATATTATTCATATAAGTACTAAAATTAACAATAATAGCAAAAACAGTGGAAAACATGAGAAATAAAAAAAACAACAACAGTTATATCATAACCGTTAAAACATATTTTTACTGTTGCGACGTCATCAGTAACTTAAACCGGAAAACCCAAATGCAGTATTCAAAGGTTCCTCGTAAATTCTATATTCAATTCATATTATTTGTTTGGAGTTACACGAACGAAGATACATTTAAAAAGGTTTGATGGTAATTTACGTGGATAAAAAGTTCAACAACGTACAAATATTAATACTTTATGCGTATCAATAGGATCAAATGAAAGAAAATGAAAATAGCACACAAAGCATTAAGAACAGATTTTGTGTTTTTCACTTTTGCTTCGAATAATGAAATATACAGGTTCTTGAATGGAACTATACATAAACCATATCCCGTTTCATAAAGGATCATTGGCCATTCTGAAAGCTTAGTTTTCCGACAGTAATGAATGCAGCATTGGCTGTATGTTCCTTAGACGCCTCCAAGATGCTTCAGAAAAGTATATTATTTAGGCAAATTTGTGAAGAAAAACGCGTCCTTAATAACTCGTTATAATATACATGACTCAGAATGGATGAAGAAGCCAATATAAGAACGTAAGTAATTTAAAAAAATAGAGTTTTCTGTTTAAAAAAAGCATCTGAATCGTTAGTCCCGGTAAGCTAGCTCGTTAGCTAACGGCGAGGCTCGCGAGTGTCAACAACCAACTCATTGATAAGATGTGTTTATTGTTGCTTCTCGTGATACTTGCTTTCTATTTATTAAACATCATGTTTCAAAGATTGGTGTAACAGTCTTTGCTGCTAATGTAACATTTGACTATTTCCCCATTCATTATATTGCCTTTTAAGGTGTTCGTTGACGTGTTTGTGTTTTCTACTGCTGCATTCAGTATCAAAGTTCAGCTGTAAAAAAACGGTTGCATTGCTTTAGCAGATGTCATCTGTTAGACCTGCCATGGGAAGATGTCCTTGTTCCTCAAGTTCTCTGCTACTTGCCGCTGCAAAACCTTATCAGCCTCCAAAGGGTGAGCAAGCAGTTCCACAGCCTCATCCAGGTGTATCTGGCTAACTGCAAGACTTTTGATCTGTCCCTGGTAAGTCCTGATGAGTAAGTTAGTATAGAGGTCCTTTTAGTCAGAAGTGGAAGCAAAATTATGTAACCCCCCCCAATTGCAAATTATATTTATCGCCTGTTTGCAATCAATCAATAATTTATTTGCACATATAATGCTCTGTTATTCCGTTATTCTGTATTCTATTCTGTAACATGCTCTGCTGCTGTAACCCTGCAATTTCCCCATTGTGGGACTAATAAAGGTTATCTAATCTAATCTAATCTAATCAAATTGCCCGTGAACAGGTTAATGGCTTAATATATAATACTTATAGATATACAAATATGAAAACTTAACTGTCCACATTTTGGAAATTAGCACTGGGTAAGCATGTTAAATTGAAATACAACTAACAACCCATGTCATTCCTATACAACTTATCTCATTGATCACAGCAAAGTCAAAGCTCCGACCTGGGCTACCTTATACTTAATTAATTCATTATTTCGCAGTATTCGCAGTATTTGGAGCAAAAGACAAAAATGCATGTTTATTCCCCCAAATATAACATCAATTGTTTTTTTTACTGAATGCTGCAGTTTCTAAATGATACAACCCTTAGTGGCAAATCCTTAGCTGGTATGACAAGCTTGAGTCATACACCCATCGGCCATAACATAATAACCACCAACAAGAGAACTCAGAATAACATTGATCATCTTTTACATCAGCTTCTGACAGGCAGCAAGTGACTTTTTTTGTCCTGAAGTTGATGTGTTTCAAGCAAGTATTATGCTATACTATTACAGCTGCTGCCTGTAAGGATCTGAAAAACGTATATATATATATATATATATAATATATATATATATATATATATATATTATACTTACCCATGAATGTAATATGCTAAGCCTGAATTTCGCATCCCCAAAGAAGAGCTACTGTAGAAAAATTGCTGAAAAGTTTAGGCTGGTTCTGCTGATTAGGTAGAATATAATAATATTTTAATTATAATATTTAATTTTAAAATCTAAAGTCAGTCACTTTTAAATTTTTCAATTGTTTTTATTTGATTTTGTTGTTGCAAACAGCTAATAAATATTGTATTTGCCCATTAATCTAATTTACAACGGTTGAATAACTACTTCATGTTTATGGTATGAGGCATGATGTGCTGTCCGCTCTGTTGTGATTGTGTTGTTTACAGATTGGACCTTCCCTTCCAAAAGAAGCGTTTTGCTCCATGTTAAAGGACAACAAAGTTCTCAATAGCCTTTCACTTAAAAACTGTTCAGACTGGGTTACAGACAATGAGCTGCTGCCAGTTATCGGCCAGAACCAGCATCTGCAGAAAGTGGACATGAGCGGGTGTGTTTGGCTGACTCGTCACTCCCTAGTGGCTGTGTCCTTGAGCTGCATGTACCTCCAGCACCTTGGCCTGGCGCACTGCGAGTGGGTGGACAGCCTGTCCCTGCGCAGCATGGCTGACCACTGCGGGGGGCTGCAGTCGATTGACCTCACTGCCTGCCGCCACCTAAAGGACAACGCCATCTGCTACCTGGCAAAGAAGTGTTTGAAGTTGACATCTCTGTCGTTGGCGGTCAATGCCAACATCACTGATGAGTCGGTGGAAGAGGTGGCCAAGAACTGCAGGAGCCTGGAGCAGCTGGACCTAACGGGATGCCTGCGGGTCAGGAACCAGTCCATCAGGTAAAACATCTCTTACTTTTGACTTTGTGTCGTTTCACTTGTGTATTCATCCATAAGATAATGTACATGCTGTGCTGACAGGACTCTTGCAGAGTACTGCCCAAAGTTGCAGTCCCTGAAGGTGAATCACTGCCACAATGTGACAGAGTCAAGCCTCGATCCTCTGCGGAAGCGCAACGTTGTGATTGATGTGGAGGCACCTTTACAGAGGGCCCTGATACTTCTGCAGGACGTGCTGGGGTTTGCTCCCATTCTTAACCTCCAGATATAGCCAAAGTTTTACCCATCTGATCAACTCAAGCACACAGGAAGGTAATATGAGTTGTATATCCATTTCAGTGAGTTTCTGCTACATACGGAGGCAAGCCAACTTTCACACTTTCACACACCTTCACACACCTTCACACACCTTCACACACTGTCACACACATTCACAAAGTCATGACACAAATGGGATAGCCTGTAGGATTAAGTATCTTGTTCATGGACACTTTGACATCTAGACAGCAGGGACCAGGCATGGAACCATCTACCATCTGAAAAGTGGTCTGCTGTTCTTCCTCCTGGGTCAGGTTACACATCTTGGCTGGATCACAAGGACATACAGTATGCTCCAAAAGATATCAAGACAATCCAAGAAACCTGGATGTTTTGTGCTTAAGTTTTCAAAACAACACATGCAAATTAAACGTGGAAGAGAAAGATGCGTATTTAAATGTTTGAATGACAATTTAAAGCCATGCAAATTTTAAGAATTACTGCCTCGTGCCCAATTGATGTCTCTACAATATTTTGTACTCATTCACTGTTGTCAACGTGTGGTTTTTGTGCTTTGTCTTATTTTTGTACCCAAGTCAACATTTTATGTTTTGTTTATGACATGTTGAGAAATTCTGTTTCCATTTAGAAACATTAAAAATGTTTGACTTCAATTAAACATTTAATTTTGCTTCTATGTTCCAGTTTAAAGTTTCAGTAGAAATTTAATATTTTCTCAACTGTTGAGACCTCTGTTGCCACCACTGTACAATAAAGGCGAGTTTTGTTTGTGACACCGACTGTGTGTGTTTTCGAGAAGCAAGATCCCGCTTCCTCCCAGATAATCCACACACCCTACTGGAAACAATCTGCATGTCTATCAGCAGATCAGCAGGAAATTATTCATGATATTTGTGATGTAGATTAAGCACCCTTTTCTTTCATGTTGTTAGCTTTCAGATAGTTACACTGATTAGCCATAACAATATAACCACTGAAAGGTGATGTAAGAGTAACATTGATTATCTCTTTATAATCTTATCTGTCAGGGAATGGGATATATTAGGCATTTTGTCGTGAAGTTGATGAGTTGGAAGCAGGAAAAATTGACAAACGTAAGGATCTGAGGAATTTTGACAAGGACCAGATTGTGGTAGATAGACCACTGAGTCAGTACATCTCCAGAACTGCAGGTCTTGGTTGTTCTGGTCTGCACTGGTTAGTACCAATCAAAGTAGTCTAAAGGATAACTGGCGAACCGATGACAGGGTCATATGTCCCCAAAGCTCATGAGAGACGACTAGCCCATGTTTTCAGATTCTGGAGAAAAGCTACAGTAACACAAATCGCCGAATAACTTCATGCTCTTTCCGTTAGAAAGGTGTCATAACACGCAGTGACAACACAGAGGTCCTTTGGCAGCAGAAGGTGGACATTCACAACATAAAGCAGGTGGTTGTGATGTTATCGCTATTATATATACATAACCTAATTTTTGTTTGAAACTATTTTTAAGACTTTGTGTCATTAAACCGGTCAAATATGTTTTCTAAAAAGCTGAAATACACAGTAAGACAACAGAAATCAATACCATCAGAAAGAGGGTTTATTTATGTTCATACACACCTGAGCACAAATCATCTGAAGATACTGGTCTGGTAATAGCTTTCTACCTTTTTGTTTAAAGTTCTGAATGTGTGTACCTCAATGCCCAGAAATCATAGGATTACTAAGTAACTTTGTTCAACATGTTGAATATGGAGCCCTGAAACAGTGAGAATGCTTTAGTTTTAAGTTAAAATGGTTGTCAATAAGTTTTCCCATCCCGTTCTTGACATATTTAATATACGATCGAAATTAGTACTCAAACAACAGATATTTTTAAATTTTTTTTAGTTCTGTTTAATATGTTCTTTTACAAGCCCAACCCATGTAAATTCCATTCAAATCCATCAGGAAGCGAATCCATATTAGATAGACGGAAATGATAATACCTAACAATGTTATAAAAACGTGAATACAAATTTCCTCCATATTATATACATATACGTATATATATATACATATTTATTTGTATATATATGTATGTGATTGTGAGTATTTACTGTACAGCTAAACAGCTAAACCTTAAATAGATTGTTTACATAAAAATAAAGGGGTCGCCCACATTGTCAAAAGCATAAAAAGTTTTTATTCTAGCCTTGCAGTTACATCATGATGATCGGCTTAGTGCTGAAGAATCTCAGCTCCTGCTCGGCTGAAACAGGTTTAATTATTGGATTCTGCATTTGTTTCGCAATGATTCATTTTCGGTTTACTTTCAAAATGTTGAGTTATTTGTATTTTTCTCATGGATATCGGTAAGATCTTCAAGTGTTTTCAATAGAAAGGCATTTATGAGTGTGAAACGTCTGACTCCTGAACAGAGGGATGTAAGAATTTATGTTAAGGCTATAGCGTTTAATTTCAGCTGACCGGACAGTGCAGAAATAATTAATGTCAACAAAGAAAGATACTTTGCACAAGATTTATGCCCAAAAATGTTTTTCATTTTTATGACACAAGGAGGCAGCAGTGAGTCGAAACATGATCTGCTTTCATTAGATTTGGGAACCTGCATGAAGCTTTTAACCACACTTCCATCAGGAGTTACTGGGACTCCTCTGTGGTGATAAAGGCTGGAGGATAAAGCAAAGAAACAACAAACTATTCGATTTAGAGAAATGATGAGGAAACGCAATAAATGTAGTTAAAGTAACGAATGGTTTCCAAATTCTTCAATGGACAAGCCCAAACGAATCCGTCAGACTTTTGCTCTGTATCACCTGCTGGGGTCTTTGGACCAGCAGCTGCTACTCCTGGAACCAGACTGACCCCTCAGGCCAATCAGGCCCAAAAACTTGGTATGACCTCTCCTGTAAATCAGGTAGTCAACGTCACCGCTAGTGTTCAAATAACTATTCAACTATCTTTTTTCTGCCCCGCTTCTGTTTCTGTTATAAGTTTTTTTCCATCTTCCTTTTTTGGTTCTGTATTCATCGATCCCCTCTACTTTTTATCTGTAGCTCCCTTATCTGGGCTGAAATCTGTTTCTAAGACTCCAAGAATGTTTGAACTTGAGTCTTAAAATGATTTTTATCCCTCATTAAGAAAGATTAAAATATTCTTTATGTCCAATAATTTAAATGCTTTGAGTATTTATTCATACATAACCTTTTACTTTAAATACCCACTATTTACCCTGATTTATTATCACTACTTTACCTTGATTTTGATTGATTTAATTCTCTTTTTTTAAATCTATCTCCATTTACATACTTTTTCTTACTTAATCTTATTTTTTGTGTTATTTCATTTTTAATTGAATTTTCTTCTCGAGCCATTTTATCTTTTATTGTTTATCTTTTTTACACTCCAAATGGCATGTTTAGGTCTCATCGTCCTCTCCGTTCCTTTTTATTTTTGTTTTACCTCAATGATGTTTTGTAAAGAGAGGCACAAAAACTGTTTTGGGGGCTGCAGGGTTGGAGCAGCGCGCTCTGGTGACGTCACTGTCTTCCATTAGTGGTGAATGAAGAAACAGCTCGCATCTGAATTTGCTCAACTTTTGCACAAACAAGAAAACTTCAGCTTGGTGAAATTACCAAGTAAAATTCCATGCCCTCGTATCACAATAGTCTCTTTCATAAATTACATTTTCAGTGTCCAGCGGTCCGGCAGTCAGAGGTTTAAAAACATCCCAGACTACATTCATCATGCAGGAGCTCAATTAGCATCGATCCGCCGCGGGAGAGAAACGTCGCTGTGTTTTTACATTCAAGCCAGGCAATGTCTGTTCCAGTGATGGAGCGTAGGGGGGTGGGATTTCTCAAATATAACAGGCCTCACATTTTTTGTCTTCATGTCAATATTCTAACACTTGTCTAAATTATTGATCACTAGCACCTGATCATTTTTTACTGAGGCACGACAGAACAGTGAAGGGGGTCCATTTAATCCAGAATGCAGCTTCAGCTGCTGGACAAAAGTTTGATCTCCGGAAGAGAAAGTCTGCATAAAAACAGTTCGTCCGCCTTTTTTCCTCATATTTGGTCTCATGTTTATGTAGTAACATTACACACCAATCCGCCATAACATTATAACCACCTTCTTAATATTGTGTAGGTCTTTCTTTTGGCTCAGAAACAGCTTTCTGATTGGGTTTGCTCCCATGAGTTGTTCTTCTTTGGATCACTTTAGAAGGTACTAACCTCTACGGATAAGGAACACCAAAGACCTACAGTTCTGGTGATGCTCTGACCCACTTAACTGTCCATCATTATTTGGATTGTGTCGAAGTTGCTCGGTTCTGTATGATTGCTTATCACTCCAGTGTCCAACAGGTAAAACATCAGGGTGAAAAGGTCCATTTGCTTCCTAATATAACCCACCCAATGATCGGTAACCATGGTAACAAGATAATCAATGGCAGTCTGACTTCACCTGTCAGTGGTTATAATGTAGGCAGAGCGACATATAAACACTATATAAAATAAGAATAGAAATCACACTAACAAGTAAAGTAGAGTGTAGAATGCTGGACAGTTTTAACCCTCATTGGCTGCCATGTTCGCAATATGGTGGAAGGGGAGGGGCTTAGACATTTCTCAAGCTAGTAATTGGGTGGAGCAAAGGAGGAGAAGAATACTGCAGAGCTCAACAGCCGAACATAAAAAGGTAATGCAATTTCGCATGACAGGAAGCAATAAACCCATTCTTGTCAAGATTTAGAGATTATTAGAGATTATTCATAAATCCCCATGCAAATTAAACAGATTTCTGGGAATTACAGGGACCGCCCGAATTCCTGTAGGCACATGCAGCTCCTATAACTTCGTCCACTTTCTCATCATTATCATACGACTTTACATTGACTGTGTATGTAATTCTCATAAAATAAATATGCTCAAAGATATTTTTCCAGAAAATATAATATTCCAGAAAAATTTATTTGATTGAGATATTTCACCCAACTTTCCATCGCCATTGAGGAAAGTGGATTATTACTGAATTTTCAATATTGGGTGAACTGTTCCTTTAATCATAACTTCATGGGTGAGAGCTGATGAGGCGCCGAATCCTTTATCAAATTAAAAAGGAAAGAAAAGGAAAGGAAACAGTTTCTGTTTTTTAGGCGTAGAGATGAAAGCAACATCTCTTGGTCTTCTTAGATGGACATGAGCAATAATTTCAAGCAATCCCTTATTCCTCACGATAAATGTGAATAGGAATGAGATCAAATGGTGCCGACCTGTCCATCATAACCATCCAATTACACAGGCTGTTAAAAAATAATTTGGTCTGAGAGAAATCAGTCCCCAATAAATATGAAGATCTTCATCTGTTTCTGAAAACTAACATCATGATGGGGGAAATAAAGCCCTGGAACAGAGACAGGATGAAGAACGAATGGGATTACATACAATAATACATATTATAATGCATCTCTCTCTCCACGTTCAGTAATTTTTGCACAGTCTCTAAATCACAGCGGCGTGATTGAGCCTTCTCTCACACAGCCGAGTCTAATAAACTGAGCTGCTAAATGGATTTAATTTTATTATTCACACCTGTGCTTTTTTTTCTTCCCCTGCTGTGACATGTCTAAATGTCCTCTGTGATTAAGTCGACTCAAGCTGTAATATCCTTATCAAGACTATGAGTTGTTCCATCTGATTCTGTCAGATGTGTTGATTTGTGGAATTGCTTTCATTCTAACGTGTGGAGTCAGTGTCAGCAGCTCAGCTCCTCTCTTCACCCTAGTGTCCAAAACATGCGGCCGCAGATCAGCTGATACGACTACAAAGTCGATCATCGATCTGCGACCTAGGGTGTCCTGGTGCCAGGTGAACTGGTGGACACCCTTATGTTTGAACATGGTGTTTGTTATGGACAAACTGTGACTAGCACAGAAGTCCAATAACTGAACACCACTAGGGTTCAGATCAGGCAGGCCGTTCTTCCCAATCACGCCACTCCAGGTCTGGCTGTCACTGCCCTCGTGTGCACTGAAGTCTCCCAGTAGGACAATGGAGTCTCCAGTTGGGGCGCTTTCCAGCACCCGTTCCAAGGACTCCACAAAGGGTGGGTACTCTGAACTGCTGTTTGGCGCATAAGCGCACACAACAGTCAGGACCCGTTCTCCAACCCGAAGGTGCAGGGAAGAAACCCTTTCATCCACTGGGGTAAACTCCAATACATGAGCAGAGAGCTGGGGAGCTATAAGTAAGCCCACACCTGCCCTTCGCCTCTCACCTGAAGCAAATCCAGCATAGTAGAGGGTCCAGCCCCCATCGAGAAGGCGGGTTCCAGAACCAGTGCTGTGCGTAGAGGCGAGCCCGACTATATCTAGTCTGTACCTCTCAACCTCTCGCACAAGCTCAGGCTCCTTCCCCATCAGTGAGGGGACATTCCATGTCCCCACTGTCAGCTTTTGTAGCCGGGGATCGGACCGCCAAGGACGCTGCCTTTTCCTACTGCCCGATACACAATGCACCAGACCTCTGCGGATTCCTCCGTGGGTGGCGGGCCCACGGGAGGACGGACCCATGACCCTGCTTCGGGCTAAACCCGACCGGGCCCCATGGGTGAAGGCCCGGCCACCAGACGCTCGCTGGCGGGCTCCTACCCCGGGCCTGGCTCCAGGGTGGGGCCCCGGTAACCCTCCGGGCAGGGTACTCGTGTCCCTGAATTTTCCTCTCATCAGGGGTCTTTATTGCTCTTTGCACCCTGCCCCTAGGACCTCTTTGCCTTGGGAGACCCTACCAGGGGCATATTGCCCCAGACAACACAGCTCCTAGGATCACTAGGATCCTCAAACCCCTCCACCACGATAAGGTGGCGGTTGTCGGAGGGGGAGTCTCATGGAAATTTTCTTTTTTCTCTGTGTTTACCAGAAAAGAATAAAACCAGACATTTACAATAGAAATACCAAAATTGTTGGAGGTGTTCTGTGACTAGATGGACCCATTGGGCCAAAGAGATATTTCCTCCTGTTGCTCACTTATCCACTTTTTAAAATTTATTATAAAATTTTTAGCTATAACTATATACGCTGCAATTAATACAGTGCTATCATGATATTTGTACTAATTCTTACTCTAATGATTTTTTTACTCTAATGTCCATTGTTGAAATGCTCATATTTATTATATTGCTATAATTTCATTAATTAGTTTAATTAAATGTAAATAAATTTGTGCATTTTATTTTTCTTTATGTTATGTATGACTATTTTTAGATCATTAGTTCTTATTTAATTACATTTTTATTTCTCTCTCATGCTTAACCCCCCAGAGTCTTTGGGTATTTCGGTCATTATTGAATACTTTTGATTTTGCACGCACATTAAATAATGTTAAATAATGTTTAAAATTTTGAGTCGCTATTTCTTATTACCTTTGCCAATGAGGTTATGTTTTCTCCAAATTTTCTTATTCAAAAATTTGAGGCATTTGAATGAACCTGGTTTAAAAATGATGCAGTGGCAGCATGTAAATGCTAAATAGAAAGGGGCTAACAGGTCAAAGGTCATTGAAGAGGAGGCATTAAACATGGCTACGAGGAATGTTCTATTTCATGCTTGGGATTTTTTTCTGTCTAAGGTTTTAAATTAATAAAAGCCCCAAGGCAATAAAATATGCCAGGAAATAAGAGCTTTTTCTTCTTGATGGGGACATTAAAGCTATTTAACTTTAATGGTTGATATACTTTTTTCTGCCTATCACCTGATAATTATTTCTGCACTTTAACTTACTGTTTTAACAATACAAACCAAAAACACAAAAAAAAACAGATCTGTATAAAATTAAGTAATTAAGTAAAAAAAGTTTTTTTTTAATGCAACAATCATAAACATGCTAATTTGAGGGATGGATGTGGATCACTGAAAGGCAAAATTATTTCAAAATTATGTCATATAAAAATATAAAAAACTACTGTAGACAAAGGCATTTAACAGTCAGTTATAAGTCGTTGCCATGGAAACCTACAAACGAGCCACACTGAAAGTAGCCAAAGCTGAATTTCCCCCAAATGACAAAAATAAAGATGTATATGAATAATATTGGTCTTTAGTCTTCTAACATCATGTCAATAAAGTGTTACTTTGTTGTTTTTGCTTAAACTTTCTATTTGCTTTATGTGACCAAAGCATCCAAGTCACATATTAGACATAAAAATGTTCCTTTATTTTTTTAATTCAAAGCTTTTTTCCTGAAAAACACAAAAATAAGAAAAAAAAACTTCTGAAAAGAGTTGCGTTACTTTAAGCAAAGGAAAAACAAAAACTCATCAGTAAAGGAAGAATGAAAAGAATAGAGAAAGGAACAGCTCAATGGAGTGAAAACATAATAAATTAGCATGGCTGACATATATTTGTGGTACAAATACCTACGTCCAGGCTGGTTGATGACTTGAGGTCGATCCGAGGTGGGGAGAGAATTACTGTCATTGTTCTGATGGGCCTAAAACTGTTGGAGAGATTCTGTTCATTTTCACATTTTTAATTAACAGACTTTCCCTCCCGTCTTCCATCAGTGAAGGAGTCTTCCTCACATTTATTTGATGTCGTTTATCTCCTCTAACCATTCATACACAACCTCATCGGATCTGGAGACCTAGGGATCCATCTTTAGGCCACCAGAGAAGCAGAACTAATGACGACATTAAAGTGGCTTTGTGAGTGCCGCCATCAACATGTCGGTCGACTAAGCAAGTAATGATGGTGAGGTTTAGAATCGGCATGATCAAACATGTGTTGTTTCCATTCTATTTTCAGAGATATTGGGGTGATGCTGCTGGACCCGTTTAGGGTTCTGTGGAGATTTAGGCCAACCACTGTTGTGTTTTAAGGATGAGTGCTGTTACCACACAAGGCGTCTTCAGGGTGGCATCTAATTGAGGCGACATTCAAATCTTTTCTTGTATTCACAACTGTCAGACCAATTAGCATCTTCGTAATTAATGTGCTCCAAAGCCCATACTGGACAGGAAGTACATGGTCTGCTGGTTCCAGACCGTCCTCACGTAGTTTATTTCTTCCTTAATTAAGACGCTGTTAGCGTTTGCTTCGAATGACTGGAGCATCTTCGCCGGCGTGACTCACTGCGCGGGTGAAGAATGTGTTTGAACAGTTGTCATTACCACAGTAAAATGTACTTCTGTGGGTGATTCTGTGAATTGTCCTCAGCCATCAGCGTTCGATAAAGAGAATTTACAAATAAGTAGAGTGGAACACAGCAGAGCAGCATACTCAACGTTTAAATCTATGAGCAGTAAGTCATGTCAGTCAGAGGTAGAGTAGGGCTGAGCATGGTGTCACCATGGTAGAGTGCCAAGTTACCAACCAAACAACCAACTGAATTAGCACTTGACCAACCAACCAACCAACCAACCAACCAACCAACCAACTAACCAATCAAAGAACCAACTTAATGTCCATTTGACAAACCAACCAACCAACCAGCCAACAAACCAACGCACTGACCAAACAATCAACCAACCAACCAACCGACAGGATGCAAGCAAGCAAGCCACAAATCACCCACTCACCAAACAATCAGACAAACAGCCAACCAACTGACCGACCAACTGACCAATGAGCCGATCAAACAATCAACCAATCAACCAACCAAGCAGCTGACCAAACGACATACTTACCGACCATCACACAACCAGCGAAGAAACCAACCAGCTGACCAAACAACCGACAAGCAAGCAAGCATCAATCAAGCATCTAGACAACCAAAGTGACCAACTAACAGACCAACCCAAAAAAAAAACAGACCAGCAGACAACTGGCAACATTTTTCTGCTGAAAGAATGCCGTCATAAATGTACGACATAGTTAAACCCACCCATGCTTTAAATATCCACACGAATAAGCTTTATATTAAAACGACTGACAGTTGAACTCAGAATAACATCGATGATCTCATTACCTCAGTGGCTGTCAGTGGCTGTAATATATTTGACAGCAAGTGAACAGTTCTTCCTGAACTGATATTGGAAACGGGAGAAATTGGAAAGCGTGAGGTTCTGACTGACTTTGACAAGCAGTGTGTGTGATTGCTAGACGACTGGGTCAGTTCAGATCCAGACCCTAGGTCTAGTTGGGGGGTCCTTGTCTGCATTGGTTAGAACATACCAAAGTGGTCCAAGGAAGGACAAATGGTGAACAGGCAACAGGATCAGGGCCACTATAATAGGGGTGACATTCCCCGTGCCACCCAGGCCTGAGTTGAGCACCCGTCTGAGCACCCAGAGGCCAAGTTTAACTCCGCCTGTGACGTAAACACCCTGACTGAGAGCATGTACACAATAAGCAGGACGGCGATCTGTCCTGGAAGGATCAGTTTACCCTCTGACACAATCCAAGCGGCTAGATTGTGAGACACTGTGCTGAGGCTGTGCCTTCCAGCCAGAGGTCAGAGGTCAGGGTTCTGCCTTAATAACAGATCATATCTTGTTACATTCAGTGGACTCTGAGGCGCTAGAGAGCGTCACCTAATTGATTCTGTGGCAAAATTAAGATTTAATTATAAGTTTGTTCTATTTTTAGAATGAATGGTTCATAATCTTCATTCTAAAAATCGAAATCTAAATATTAGCAAACATTCTGACACTCATAACGCCGCCCGTCTTATAACTTTTGCCATTATTTCTCTGTCTAAAAGGAGAAAGATTTGACAAACACAGAACAAACATCCAAATATGTGTTTGGGTCATGTCTCCTCCCGCAGATTAATGACATTAACGGAGTTTCCATTAGTGCAGCGAATGGGGGAGACAGAGGCGTCCATGCGTAAATCCACATGACTGAATCACTGATAAGACAAAATGAAACACATCTCCATGGGCCACAAGGGGCCAGGAAACGCCACTCCAAATTAGCCTGCAGCCCAATTTGTTGTTACTTCATTAACCAAACAGCATCTGTAGAGCAGGGGAGGGAAGTTTTGACCAAGCTTTTCCCTCCATCACTGGTCGTCTGAATCCAAAATGGTTCTGGGAGAGGAGCACGCTACATAAGCTCCACCAAGAACTGTTTGATTGGTTAAGTTGACATGCTGCAGATTTAAAGGAGAGCTGACTTTAGATTGAGGTCAAAGTTTTATATCTCCTATATGTCCTTTTATTGTGTCCTTATGGAGTTTTAGATTCCAGAAGATCAAGCAGAGGGTGGAGGTACAAGCCTCCACCAAGACCAAACAAGCCTCCATGTGTCTGGAGGGGCTCCAGAAACTTTAGTGGAAATCTAGCCATTGATTTTTGTTTATTTAAAATTAAAGGTTTAAGAAAATAATGTAACTTATAATGCCAGAGGGGCAGTGTGTAAAATTTAGTGGCGTCAGCGGTGAAGTTCCAGCTGTAACCAATGTTGCACCTCAGCTCCACCCTCCCTATTTCATAAAGACAGAGTTATGAATATTACTTTCCATTCACACTGTACCTTTAAGGAATGTCATAAAGGGGTCGCCACAGCGGATCATCTGCTTACCGTATCTCCTGCATCTTCCTCTGTCACATCAACCAGCTGGATGTCCTCTTTCACCACATCCAGAAACCTCCTCATGGGTCTTCACTTTTTTCTCTTGCATGGCAGCTCCCTCTCCAGCATCCTCCTACCAATAGATCCACTATCCCTTTGTCTCCAAGACGTCTAACCTGGTCTGTCCCTCTGATGTGCTCCTTTCTAATCCTTTCTAATCCTCGTCACTCCCAAAGAACATCTGAACATCTTCAGATATGCCTCCTGGTCAAAACCACTGTCTCTAAAACATCAAGTAGACCCACTCCACCCTGCCTGCACTCGCTTCTTCAACTCTTTTCCACACTCCCCATTGCTCTGAACATTTGAACCCAAGTACTTCAACTCCTGCACCTTCTTCACCTATATTCCTTCTATCCTCGCCGTTCCATCTGCCTCCCTTTCATTGACACACATATATTCTGTCTTGCTGCGGCTGACCTTGCCATCCTATCCATCCAAAAATAACCACAATTTAATTGGTTATATTGTGATGTTTTAATGTTTTTTTGTTTATTGTTCATCTCTCATCATCGATGTTATTATGATGATGATGATGTTAATCCGTTGCAGATCCATCGTGTTAACACAATAATAATAATAATAATAATAAGATTTTACACCCCTTTAGACCGTGCAAAGTAGAACTGGAGTGATTTTGGGAAACGTCGGTTGTATATTTCTGACACTAGGGGGACATTTATCACCACAAGTTTTCAGGCCATCTTGTACACATCAAAACACTTTTTCATAAAAGAAAATCAGTTTTTGGGACATAACATAACTTAATTTGAGGAGTACAATCAGAAATATTGCCTTTACAATGCACGTGATTGGGGTTTTTCGGGGTTTTTTCGGGGATACACCCTTGCTGTCAGGGACGACAGCGTGGGCTTAATTATTATTATTTTTACTTTTATTACAATAACATCATTGATAAAAATATTAATAGTAATAAAACAGAATGAATGCGTTACAACAACACAACAATAAAAGCAGCTACAAAAAATAAAAAAAGATCGCAGTTAATCGAACTTAAGTATTAGTAAGTATTTGTACTTCACTACTCACTGTCTTTCATAGATTGATTTTTTTTTTTATATGATGGGATTTTATTAGCAAAAAAGCTGAATACATAAGAATCAAATTGTCTTTGTTGATCTATATAAAGTAATTTACGCCAGGAAGGTTGTGGGTTCAAATCTTGATCTGCTGAATTTTTCTTTGGCTAAAGAAACACAGAGGTTAGCTTCAACGCATTCAAATATTGTAAACGCTATTTTTTTTTTTTGAATTAAGGACAACTTAAAATCTTCAGAAAATAGCAAAATTCATAAAAGCACAAGAATGAATGCATTATTTAAAAAAAAAACAAAAAACAATTGAGCAAATTCTTTACATGGATTAACAATCAATATTCCATGCATCATTGAATACGTATATTTGCAAAAACATTTATCTGAAAGTTTACTTTTTTCAGGGTATCTCTGTGAGGTAATTTACTCTTAAACAAAGCCCAAAACAAATAAAAGCAAATGGGATGAATGCAGTAAAGTTGCAGAACATCAGGTCTTGGGTGGATCAGTGGAGGTTCAGGTGGAGCTGAGGGGCCTCTTATCTGCTGATGGAACTGGCTGTCTGGGATGGCTGCTCTCTTATCTGCCACGCTTCGCTAAAATCCACAGGGGACCAACACCGTTTGGTACCCTCAAATCCTCCATCCTGCACTGGATGGGGAATCAGTCTGGGTGGATTACAGGGGGCAGAGACGTTGATGCCATATGGCCTCTGGTTATCCTCTGTGGAATTCAGGCCTCTGGGAAGCCCAGCGTCTAAATGCACACAGGAGATTTTGACCAAGTGTGCTGCGGATGGTGTCGTTATATTTCAGCTCTGAGGTGGGGACTGTGTCTCTAGGTGGACAAAACTGGCTTCATCAACATGAGAGTGTGAAATGTTCATTCATTCATAAAACTTTATTAATCCCACCAGAAATGTCCTTCAACAGATTGTACAAACAAATAAACTTTTCAGAAACAAATGAATACCTAAATAAATAAACCAAGGCACCAACTGGATTATTAATGTTGCCAATACATACGATTTAAGCATATTTACATAAAAGAAGAAAATAAATATAGACATTTTAAAGGGAACATATTGGGAAACTTTCACTTTTTTAGTATTTCTTCACATGAGTGGGTATCTGATAGCCTACTCGCCCACAAAAAAATGGAAGTAGACCAGTCCCTGAGTTTTTTGTAAGCGCTTTGAAAAATCTCACACCACTTTTTTGACATCTGCTGGAAGTCCGTTCAAAATAGAGTCTTATTCATGACGTTAAGAGTTATCCCAATGAACCAGAAACTCAACCCACAATATTTGTTTATCAGCACCCCTCCTTGTGTCTGTCCTCCCGTTGTTCCTAGAGATGTCGGCCATTGTTGTCTCTGCCTAGCATGACGCTCCGATAGCTCAAGCTGCTCTGTTAGCTCAGGTAGCTCTGTTAGCTCAGGTAGCTCTGTTAGCTCTGGTAGCTCTGGTAGCTCTGTTAGCTCTGGTAGCTCTGTTAGCTCTGGTAGCTCTGTTAGCTCCAAGAATCATGCTGAGAGATACGTCCACTGTTCCTTTTTTGAATGACATGTCTCAGCTGAGTCACCAGAGATGTTTTTGTTGGTTTTAAAACTACGTCACAACCGTCTGCTCCTTCAGCTTGGATACGATAAAAATAAATGACAGGGATTTCCAAACTACAGACGAGGTGATGTAAGTATTACGCTTTGATTCAACTGTGTGCTTCTATCAATTTCAAGATCAAACTAAAGTAATGATGTTAACAATCATCAATAACGTGAGATTAGAATAAGAAGCAGGCTGTAGATGTTTCCTGCATCCTTGACTCCTTTACTGATGAGAGGAAGTACTTCAAGGTGTGTTCGGAATGAAATACCTGAGGTAAAGTGATCAGTAATGTTTTGAACGTGTGAAGACTCATACAGGTCTATGACCTTGATTAGTTAGCATGTAGAAGCCCACTCTCACTCTGCTCTTATTCATAAAATCACTGCTGTATTTCATTTCAGCTTCGCCATAATTTAAAACTTACTCTAAAGATTGAAGTCACACTTACAGAGGCATTCATGGCAGAGAGACATCAGTATTTGTCTTTATCTCTACTGTGTGTATGTCAGATGATGCTAATGGCTAATGCTAATGGATAAGGAAACACTTTAGGAAGGTTAGCTAATTTTTGCAACACTCTTGAAAGAGAGCGAGAGCGAGAGAGAGCGAGAGAGAGAGAGAGAGAGACTATGTTTTCAGTGTCTTTGTTGGTTTTGTAGATCCACCGTGTGCTTCCCCAATAAAACCTCATCTCAGCTCCCAGTTAGCATCTGACATCCTGTAAATCAGCATCATATCCATATGTAGGACTTTAGTATAACAAAGCTGATACTGGAGAAATATAGATTTACATATGTGTATGCTCATCATGAGCTTTACTGATCATTTACTTCCTAAACCTGCACTTTTCAGACAGTGAAACATACCTGCAAATATTTCCCCCTATTTCACTGCTTTCTTTGTGACACATAACCAGCAAAGAACAACCAACCCACCAGAAGTCTACCATGCATTCATGGAAAATGTGTCACAAACTCAAATAAAGTGCAAACAGGAATTATATAATTAATGAATTATTAAGTGACTGCTGTTTTTATGTGAGTCTTTAACGCGCCCCGGGACCGGTGCCGAACACTGGCACCGAAGCACCGGGGAACTGGCCTTTCCTTCTATGACATGTCTCTCTCTTCTATGACATGTCTCTCTGTGCCTATGTAAGGTAAGTCATGCGTCAATGTGTTCTCCAGTTGGCCCACGTACTCCAGGAAAAGGCAGGAGTGGTCAAATGTCTTCTCTGCTTTTTTTGAACCCACTCCTGACATTCCAAAAGAGACTGTTTAAGCAAAGCTGGAGGAATCCAGTGTGGCTCAGTTCTAATGGTAATTCTGACCAACAGGGGTCACAGATATGAATAGGAATTGTATTAACTTGTGTAAAATGGGTATAATATTTCAGCTTTAAAATATAAAAACAAACATGCAAAAACATAAATCAAGGAACTACATTTGAACATTGTGGACATATACACAGAAAAAACACGGAAAATATCAAAACAAACAATCTAACTAACTTTTATTATTACTAATAAATAAATACATAAACCAAGGTGTTATGGTTGTGCAACTTGTACATATAAGAAAGTAAAAGAATAAATACAAGAATATTAAACAAACAATCTCACTAACTAAGTTCAAAACATTTTAAATCAATAAAGAGAAATACTTTTTAAAAAAATTTAAAAAGTAAAAATATATAATCTGCAACAAATAATGAGGATCATCAAACTCTGAAGGGTTTACAAGAATAGTTTACTGGATTCAGGCACACAAGTTACTCACACACACGAGAAAATCAACAAAAAATAGATTATAAGTCCCTCATGTAATAATGTTTAAATAATAATAATAACAGTGGAAATACTGTAAAGTGTTAATAATATATTTCAAATTGAATGACATTAAATCAGAGAAGAAAACAAGGTTGTATGTTACAGAATTGATTCTCAGGGCTATTTAATTTCTAAAAAAAAAGACAAGGAAAAAAAAGAGGAAAGGGTGCACTACTGTTTTTGTCCAGCTGAGGACATGCTTCCCTCAGTCTGGGAAGGTAGGAGCTCACTAAACCATATCAACACTACAGCCTCACCATGGTACACTGAATCCAGCACTAACACAAGACTTTATTTAATATGTGTGTGTGTGCAGAGAGACACACATTCAAATGCAAAGAATGAATAATATGTAGCATTAAATTGAATTTTAATACTTCCTGATGCACTTAATGAACTAACATTAACATTGGGCCTATAGGTAATATTTAAAATGACTTGAAAGGGTCTTATTCATGCTCTAGATTAGATATAAACTACAAGTTTACTGATGGTGCTAAAAATACATTATGACTCCCTACACTCGAATATAGTAACGACTCGCAGTGCGCTAACATTCCTTAGCATGCACTTTCATTGTGTGTTAGCTGAAGCACATTCTGATGCATCTATAATAATGCATGATTCATCATAAGTAGTAAGTAATAGTGACTAAAGTTCATCAGATAATATTTTGCATGATTAAGATCTGCACCATAATCCAAAATGAATCCTACAAACATTTGACATCAAACATACAAACGTGTTTTTTCAACAGGATTGCACGAATACCACTTGACAGATTGCCTCAAAAACTTTTGCCACTTTGTTCACAAAGCCTGTTCAAGGGCAGACCGTTACACTTACTGCTATAATGTGTCCATAATGGACGCCGGAGCCACCCCAAGCCTTTACAGGACCCGCTGCAGAGTTTGATTTAGGGGCCCCTACCACCTAGAGTAACCGTGGTTGTCCTCCAAGGTTTGGTATTGGGACATTAGTTATTTATGCTTTATGTAAAATATATTTATATGGGCTCTAAATGTTGACATTTTTAATCTTTGCATTTGATACAAATGTATTGTATCCCTCAAAAGTTTGGGATACACTAGGTTACCCTATACACTGTAGGCGTTCATTTGTTCCATGCTGCGTGACTATATAGTAAATTGACGTTGTAGCAGCTTAAGAACCTGTGTAAAAAAATGTATTGGTTCCAGACGATCCTCAAAAACTCCAAATAACCACATTACACTGTCAGACACTATCTAAATAAATTATAAAAGAAAAAATCATGAAATTGAGCTTAGTATTGTGCCAAATGTTGCTTGTTGTGATGGTGCAGGGAGGAGGCTGCTGGGTTTACTGCTGGGAAGAGGCAAACGGACCAGGTAACTGGAAGGTTATTACCAGTACGTGGAGGAAATTGATTGATTTTGGGAACGGTCGGTTGTATAATCCTGATTCTAAGGGGTGCTTTATTAACAAAAGTCTTTTCCAATAATTTCTCAA
Organism: Lophius piscatorius; assembly: GCA_009660295.1. Taxonomy (NCBI): domain Eukaryota; kingdom Metazoa; phylum Chordata; class Actinopteri; order Lophiiformes; family Lophiidae; genus Lophius; species Lophius piscatorius. The sequence goes on along the minus strand of VRLP01001041.1, from coordinate 113,274 downwards.
CCCTTCTCTTGGTCCGATTTAGTTCAAATTTGGTGGATATGAATCAACCTGAGGAGATCTATCTTCTTTGTATCATATTTTATCATAACAGTTGTCGTAACAGTTAATATTTTACTGACTAAGGGTAACTTTTTCTCTGAAAAACACATTGGACATTCTGACCGGTGTGTAAACGTTGCCATGGCGACACCTGAAGTCAGTATGGTCGTTGGTGGTCAAGAGTGTTCTTAAGCACGTATAATACACCTTTTCTGTTATGTATTTGAATATCAGGATATCTCAGGATATATCAGGTAAATCACATAAATTCAGTATATATTCAGTATAGTAATTTGGTGCCTTTGAAGTGTAAAACGAAAAGCCAAAAATACCAGTAAATGACATAAAAGTCACTTCCGGTCTGTAGGACTCACTCTTTCCTTAAAATGTTCCATGTGCTAATTTGTTCCAGGACTTGTTTTGAAAGTGTTTTACATAATGGAGATTTTTTGCACTTCTGGTTCTCTGTACAACGATATAATATCAGTGGTGGACAGTAACTAAACATATTTAATGTTTCTCCTTTACTGCCTGATGGATGTACTGTAGTTCCGGTTTACACATCTCCAGCTGAATAGATTTTGAATGTTTGTGATAAACTAAAAGATGAAATGTTTCTTGGAGGGAACAAAAAGTTCACCAACTCAATCTAAATAATAGTTGAAAACCCCCCCTTGGATTACGTCTACGTGTAAAATTTTCCAAAGCTGAAAACAATTTTGATTTCATGTTATTCTTGTAGTGATTAATTTGCTGATCATCTTTTAGATTTAAGTACTAAACAGCCAATAAGGGTGATAGATTACCTCAACCAGTAACATTTAAAGCTGTAATAAAACCTACACATTGATACTTCAATAATCTTAATTCTACGTAATGATAAAACACGAGAAGGACCATTCTACAACACAATAAAGATAATAAAGATGATTAATTATTCTAGAAAACTGTGTCCAAATGTTAATTAGTTAAGAAAAAATCCAAAATAAATTACTTAAATTGGACTTTTACCATTTCCGGACGACTCGGCATCTCCCAAACTGCAGGTCTTGTTGGGTGTTCCTGGTTTGCAGTAGTTTGCACCTTCCAAAAGTGGTGGAAGGAAGGACGACAGGTGATATGAACCTGCGATGGAGTCGTTCGCTTTCAAGGCTCATTGATGCAGTGGGAAAGTGATGTCAGAAAATTGCAGAGTTGTTTTTGGTGGCAAAAAAGGGGAACCTACACATTATGAGGCAAGGGGTTGTAATGTTACGGCTGATCGGTGCATGTTATGTTATATCCAACCATTTAAGTTTAGAACGATAAGCATATGTTCTTTAACTGCATAATTAGAACAATTAGAAACTCAGAAATGTGACCTTTTTTCCACGTTTCTGGGAGCAGGTGAGGACTTTGGAAGGCCACTTTTCCCACACAAGTGTAATCTGCGGCGAGACGAGCTCATCGCCGTGATACGATGATGATGATACAGACTGAGAGACCTCCATCAAACTCTCTTGATGAAGTAGATTGAGGACAATTTTCCTGCTGAAAGGTGGCCTACCGGGAGGCCGGGGGCTCCCTGCCAGCTGCATGTCATTTCTATCAAATGTGGCCAGGGTCTGTCAATTAAGAAAACACAGGGCAATCTGTGGCTGTTGAAAGAGATCCCCCTGGCCCGCTCCCAGGCTGAGAGGCGGCCTTTTGTTCCCAGGCATGTCTCACATACTTTCCGAGCCCTGATAAGCTCCGGCTCCATGAAACCCTGCTTTATATTTGTCCACTGTAATGCCTCTGTGGGGTCAGGGAAAATGGGTAAGCACTGTCGGTGAAAAGGTAATATCCCCCCTCCCACACACACATTATGGGGTCAGGAATAGAAGCCACAGGTTAGGTGGTCCTGAGGCCTGACCAGGGGACTTTTTCTGCTGAATGATCCTCTACTCCCCCATGTGCCAACCCCGATCCTTTCCCTTTCAAACTGCAAAACAAGCGGGCAGCTTTAGCCGCTTCCTGAAATCGGATAAACAGGTATACTCTGAATCTACCACCGTGGGGGGAGGGGGGTTTATTTTAGTACCTGCTAGACCACCCACACACAAAAACAGGTACAGGTACATCAAGACATCAAGGTGGGTTGTAATATAAGGAGAGCGGAGGGGGAAATTCAAGGCTGGCAGGTATGGGGAACAGAGGGTCCAGAAACCTTTTGAAGACTTTCCGTTGTGGTAAAATGCCCCCCCCCCCAGAATTATTGACACCCTTGAAAAAGATGAGTGAAACGAGATGTAAAAATTGATTTGTTTATTGTCTATACCCGTGATATTTTATTCCAATTAACATATTTCATTTTACTCATGTAAAAAAAAAACAACAACCCGTATACACCCTTAAAATAAAATAAATATTTCTCTAAAACATGTGTCACAAGTATTGGCATCCATAGGGAAATCCTGTGATTAAAAGGTAACTGAACTATATGTCCAGTCCTATTTTAAATTTTTAGGTTCAGCTGTTTGAGTAGGAACTCTGAAGTTAGGAACAATGACTTCCTGTTTCACAGGGGAATAAATATGAGGTGACAGAGAACTGACTCTCTTTCACAAAGGGAAAAACCGGAGAACAGCAATGATGTGCGAAGAAAGTTCTTAAGCTGCACAAATCTGGCAATGGATACAGGAAAATCTCGCAACAGTTCAAAATGTCAGTTCTGGCAAAATGCTATCGCTAGTCCAGAAAAGATGAGAAAGATGGTGATTGAAATCCATCGATCTGCAGAGCCGCACAGAACTATATGTAAGGTTCTGAGGCGCCACAGATCCATAATGAGAAACCTTCATAGAAGTGGGCCAAGTCCACTATTTCAAAGACCCTGGGTAAAGATGGCATCATAGGAGGGTGGTGAGGAGAGAGCCACGGAAGAGCTTTTGGTAGAACATTCTGTGGACTTAGTAGAAAGTTGAGCTGTTTGAAGAGTCGGGTCCCGTTCCATCTGTTGTAAACAAAACACGGCATTCCACTAGAGGAACATCGGACCTAAGGCCAAATATAGAGGTGACAGTGTGACATTGTGGAGATGCTTTGCTGCTTCATGACCAGGATGACTCACTCTAATTGTGGGAAACGTAAATTCTGCTCTATGCCAAAAAGATTCTGGATGAGAATGTCAAGTCATCAGCCTGCGAGTTGAAGCTCAAGCATAACTGGGTCATGCGGCGAGACAGTGATCCCATACAGAAGAGTAAATCCTACTGTGAAGGAATAAAACAAAAATTTTGGAGTGGTCTCGTCAAAGTCTGGACTTGAACCCCGTTGTGATGCCGTGGTGGGACCTGAAAAGATCATAAAAACTCTCCGAGGTGTCTACGAAGAAGGGCAGGGCTATAATTCCAACACAGCGATGTGGGAGTCCAGTCTCCAGTTACCAGACATGTTTGTTTTCAGATGTTGCTGCTAAAGATGGAACAGATAGGTATGAAGTTCAGGGGGGTGAATACTTATTCAGACCGTTGATACAGGTACAGTATTTGATTATATCGTCACCTTAATAAATAAAAGCTTTAGATTAATTTTAAACTGCATACAGGAAAACATTTGATAGTCTGACATTTTGCTTTTCTTGACCTTGAACAATTCTCATTCGCCCTCTTTGCCAGTGACGTCTAGAGTCACGATTCTGAGTGGGACAATCAGATCGGGCACACTCACAGCCAAGGGCAGTGTCTGATTTTGAGGTTCGGCTGTTTTTGCTCATATGTTGATGAGTAGGGGTGAAATAAACAGCTCAAAGCAGAGAGAAGTTGGTTGTGAAGATTATAATAGTTCTGAAGAAGCCTCTTGGATGAGAGGTGAAACGCCTTTAAGCTGATAAGGAAGTGCAGATGCTTTTGATTCAACCCTCATCGATTACCATGACCCGGATGAATGAGAATCGACACAGACATGAAGAGCCACGATGCATTTCCTGTTTACAGATATATAAATGTGGGAAAAAAATGATGGATGGACACTGCTAGAAATAATCAGCATAACTCATGAACAGAGAGAATTCAAAACTTCTAAACACCTCCAGCAGAATCCAATCATAAGTGTGCAACTTTATGTGTAAATTCAAGGTCACGTTCTTTCTGTTTTACAGCGCCATACATAACTAATACAGTAAAACACAATGTTTTCAGGATATATGTCCTTAAATCGATTCAAATGCGCCAAATTTGGACTAAATCGGACCAACGGTTGAGAAATTATGGCTCGAAAACTTTTTGAGATAAAGCTCCTCCTAGTGCCAGTAGTAAACAACAAACCTTTCCCCAAATCAATCCAGTTCTTCCTCGCACTGAAAGCTATGTGGATATTATATTTGAAAATTTATCCATGAGTTATCACATTAACATGAAGGATCTGTGGCGGCAGACCATCTGTGGCGAAGATGATTTCAATATATCCCCGACTTTTCAGGGATAGCAATAGAAAGAAAAACTCCAAAGGCGCCCGATCTTGCAACGGTCAAGAACACGTTAATATGATGTCATGTCATGAGGTCATAATGTAGTGGCACCAGAATTGAATCCACCCCAGGGCGGGCCTCAACCTACATCAGGTTAAAATTTCATGCAAACCTGTTTATTAGTTTTACCGTAATATTGCTATAAAGACAAACCGAGGTAAACTCCTGACCTCCTTGCTGGAGGTAATAATCATTATTTGCAGCCCAAATGTGACTGACTTTAAATCTTCAAGATGAGCCATGTTTTATCAAAGGAACACTAGTTTTCTGACCCGACTAATCGGTTCAGCTCGCTGGCTGAACAGGGGGTGGAGGGTGGGGGTATATTTGCAGAACTCTCACTCATTGCCTTCGTCATTGTCAGCAAATTGCCCATGCAGGAGTGAGGTATTTAACATCCAGTCTGGGTGTGGTTCCATTAGATAGCTTTAAGACCATGCTGAGTGCTCTTGAAAATTAGTTTTTTGACAACTTCCTGGGACGCACAGTCTCCCAGCAAGTCGCCGAGGCTTTGTCAAGACCGTGCTGGTTTAAGCTTGCAGCTTTTCAAGCCTCCCATTATGCCCGACTCAGTCGGGCAGAAAGCAAAAGAGCATTTTCTGCAGTCATGTGGGCATACTGGCATTATACAGAGTTGAGTATTAGATATTTGTGAGGCATATAAACAGAAGGGAGGGCACCGAGGCTTCTGGAGGAGAAAAAAACTTTATAATTGGGGAGTTATATAAGTGTCTAAATCCTCCTCCAGGGATTTAATTTTTCCCCCCATTGTGTGTTTTGAAAAGCAGAAAGCCCTCACAGCAGAGGTGACAAATCCTCTGACAGAGAAATCACAGCAGTACAGTTTAAAGAGTGTAAATGATGTATTCAGGTAGTTAACAGTGTCCTCCTGTGATTCTTTATTTAAGATTCCACCAGCCAATTAAATATGCTTTATAGATTCCTCCTTTATGCGTACGCCAATAAACAGCACACTTCCTTGTTACCGTCTTTAGACTGTTAAAAACAGCAACACTGGAAAGAAAACCTATGTAATTAAATATAATCCAACGGGGCGCTGATCGTAATGTAGCCAAGACTGAATTTAAAAGCCACATTTATCTCTGAATAGTGTTCGAGTAGAGTTGTTATCTTTAAAAAAAGATATATATTTCTACTTTTCAAGTAGAAATATATATATTATTTTGCTTATGAATATTATAGGTTAATTCGAAAGTTTAAGTCTTAAATCTAAATGTTACATTCTAAAAATAACTTGAAAGCTAAATCTATTGAATCTAAATGTTGAGTGTTAAAAGTAGGATTGCAATTAGGATTAGGAATATAAACTTTAAATGCAAAATCCTGAAAGTGAATCAAAATCAAAATTCTCAATGCTAGAGTAACATTTCAATGTTAATTATGAATCCAAATTTCTAATTTTTAATCTTAATCTAAGTCTAATCTGAATGTTAAACCTATATCTATACATGAAATGTTAAATACAAAACATGTCTAAATCAATGTCCAAATATAGGTTAAATATTAAAACTACAATATAGCTTTAAATAGTACATTCAATTTAAATTTAATGTCAATTCAATTTAGAATAAGAAACAGGATGATAAATCTAAACCTAAATCTAAATGGTAAATGTAAAATGTAAACCTAAAAATGAAATCTAAATATTAGATTTAATTGTTAAATATTAAATCTAAATGTTGAATGGGAATCTGAATGTGTTGTGTTACATTGAAAATGTATATCTAAAATTAAATGTAAACGTTTAATACAGATTTCAATGTTTGATGTCAAATCTAGATTTAAAAGAAAAAAATGACATGTTATATTCATTTTTTACACTTAAATTAAGGTTTAACATTCAATATTTATGCTTGACATCCACATTTTATTTAAAATGTACTTAAATATGACAATGTTCATAAGTATTACTGTAAATGTGACAGAAAAGTGACTTGGAAAACACCTTCGATTGTGCAGCTTCACAATCATGATTAAAAAAAAAAGAAATCTACCAATGGTGTACTAAATAAATACAAAAAAGAGGCAAATATTATTGTACACTATCTACAATAATATTTTTACACGATGTATATATATATATATAGTATATACTGTACTATAGTGGAGACCATATTTTAGTGTTGTTAGATGTTATGGCAGTTTACAATGGGAGCTCTGCTCCAAATATATTTGCTCCTTCCGTCTGTGTGGGTTTCCTCTTAGACATGCAGGTCTATTTAGCCTCATGCACCCTTGTGTAGATTTGTTATGGTTCTCTTCTTCCTGCTACAGTCTCCCCCAATTATAAACCCTATAGATTTCCCAATGGTGAATCCCTGTCCTCTCCTCACATCGACGGCGTGGATGTGTCTGAGAGCTGGCTGTGTGTGTCAGTGTGTGTGTGTGTGGCTCCCTGTTGGCCCAGATGCCGGGTGTGTAAATCTGGGGCTAGATGGGTCACTCAGGCATGACCTTGACTGTGTCGGGCATGTCTTCTGTGCGCCTCCAGCAGTGTTCCCCTGACCAGACATCCTCACAAACAAGGATTTAGGACATCTTGACCCTCCAGAATAAACTGTGAGATTTTTAACGCGGCTCGGAGTCGCAGTCATGGAGTTTACGGTGTTTACTAGTACTGGTTCACTCGTGGCGGGTAAGAATGTATTCACAGAACCCTTTAATGTCCTGCTCAACTGTTTGGTTGAGCTCATTTTGATTTTCTATTTCTTATAGAGAAATGTGACTCAACCTGTTTATATTATGACCCAGTGGCAGCATGTGTATGCAAAAGAGTAAGGGGCCAAGGATTGAGCCCTGGGGTACACCGCAGGTAAAAGGGGCCACCGAGCCGGAGGCATTAACCGTGGCTATTGGAGAAAGTCCTATTGGATAAGTAAGACTATTATTATACATTGAAGCATGTGAGGAACCACAAACCTGAATCTTCTAACTTGATACAACCAAAAACAGTTTATTAAAAAAGGTCTAATAGTATGCTACAAACCTTTTTTTCCTAATGTTTAACAACATCCCTGACCATAACATTAGTAGTGTTTCGGAAAATATAGAGTGTCTAAGACACTAAATTAATAAATGCCATTTTTTCATAATTATTATTTTTTGGTGAGGACATTAACGGGTTAATTTAGTTATTGAACCCTTTTTTCAATCCTTTTTTAGTTTCCCGGCAGCTTTTACCAATATTTTACCCACATACACATAAACTGTTGTAGTGAAAAAGAAAAAAAAGGATTTTATCCTTTAATCTGACATTTATCAATCTTTTTAGTCACAAGACTATAAACCCTTAAATTCTAAAATGTATTTCCAAACAGGCACACAAACAAACACACACACACACATTAGTTTAGTGTGTAGTAGTTTTTTAGGGGAAGGGAAGAGGCTAAATGTGACTTGCTATCAGTGGGAAACCTGAGCGTGGGAGGATTACAACTCTCAGTCACTCCTTGTAGATGTCTTTGAGGTCAGTAAGGCTCCAAAAGTTTAGTTTACCACAAATGCATCATGGGAGAAGTAGGTAGATGAACTGCAATGGCGCTACTTGAAACGATGGCATATTCCTTCTCCAACGATGTCCAAAACCATGTCTTGACATTTTACTTCTAATATTTTGTCCCTTCAGGTGCAAACCGTTGAAAAGTGCCTTCTCTTGACACTTTTGCACCCTTTATCATCTTCATCGGTTGTGTTGGCTTTTCATTCAAACAAAATGTACCACATCTTTACGGGCTGGTGACGGATGAATCGTCATCAGCTGTCTTTTCAGTTTGAGTGTAAGAGGTGGTGAAGATTAAACATTACAACAAGCGCCATCGTTGTCTTTATCTCACCAATGGTCTCTACCCCCCTCTCTGCTCAGCCACCACCGGAGCCTTCCATTTCAAAAACCGTTACAAGCTCCACATATTACTCTCATAATGCATCTAGTGCAATGAAGGTTGCGGCTGACCGTACGCTGAGTCATTTGTTGACATTGTACGACAACTTTTCATGATATATGAGGTGGGCAATGATCTGAGTGTTTGTTTTTGTTTTTTTCCTTTCACCTGTGACAAAGCCAGATGGCATCCCAGGTAAATCTTTTTCTGTGTTCAAAGTACCACAGGAGACATTGTGCAGATAAGAAAGTGTTTATCTTCATTTCATTTCATTTTATTTTCCTTAGGATCGTAGGTATGAGGAATGGAAAAAACAACTCAAACCAGTGCCCAGGCCAAACTCTAGCCTCACATTAATATTCAAGGTCACAAAAGTCATTTAAAAACACTTTGAAATGTATCAAAATTAGGACACAAGATATAATATCTTCTAATCAAACCCTTTTTATCTCTGGTAAAGAAAGAACATACAAGCAAACAATGAAACTCATCTCCTGCATCAGCAGTTAAACAGAAGCTACATGGTTTCAGAGCACTGTCACCATCATGTCTGCGCTTTGAAAATAGGAAATTATGATTTCCACATGGGAATTCAGACATAGATGCTCTTTTAGCAACGTTAGATAACTATGGCTCCAGAATTAAAAAAAAAAAAGCAGTGTCAAATTTTTAATCTTCAATCCCATTTACAGTAATATTTATGGACACTTTCATATTTATTTTCCGAGGAAGTGTTTATTTGTTATATGTGATAAAAATCAAAGAAAAATCAACTTTAAATATTTAGAAGTTTCACACAAAGGGTCATTGTGCAGTTGGTCATGACGTTTGTGTAACTCCATATCAGTCAGTCTGAGTCTGACCGTACGTTGGACATATTCAGGGTGAAGACCACCACACCGCGTACCACAGATAGGATAAATCATATTGGTCAAGAATGTTCTTAGCTTTAAAAACCCATTTCAAAGAATGAGGTCATTGTCATACAAAATCCTCAGTCAAGCAAACGCGACAATATCAATTATTTTTGCACTGCCACTTATTAAACGCCACTTATCTACCTTCTTATTTTCTTACTTACAGAACTCTACCCACCTATGACACCAACACTCTGAAACAGGAGCAGCTAAATGGAATCCAGCCTGCTTTGCTTCTATTATTTAAACCCTCTGCTTTGGCTGCCTTTACATCCGTTTCCTGTGTTTGGATGTAAATAATTGGGGGTTCTCATGTTTAGATTAAGGCGCCCATGTTTGGTTGTGGTAACCACACCACTGCACTTCAGGGAGTGCAAAGGCCTGCCGTGGCACAGGCTGGGGTCCCAGTACAACATTTACATGGTGCCTCTGAAATCGGATTATGTATGGGTTCAATTGACTTAATGGATTTGAAGAGACTAGATCCTTTTAATGAATAGTTTGCCCTCCAGCACTGCCCCAGCCAATAGCAAGCTAATCTGGCATGCAAATTAAATCCTGCCTCAATATGCCTGCCTGTTTAATGCGATCCATTACACCAGTTTCACTTATTTATAGATACTATTATGAAAGAATAGGCTGGTAAATAAACAGAGGGAGGGGCTTGTCCTTTAACGGGTGCTGTGCCGGCCTGGTTCCCCCTGTGGTGGCCCCGGGGCCGGTGTAGGGAGCAGTGACATTCACTGTCATTCACCAGCAGTGGGGCACAAAATTACACTCGCAACTGCCTTAAAGGAACAGTTCATTGCAAAATGAGCATTCAAACTTAATCTACTCCGCCTCATGCTGATGGAAATTTGGTTGAAGTTTCTGAGACCGCATTTAAGGCGATTAATAATAAAATAACTCTATTTTAAGTAGTCCATTCAAATGCACTGAATTTGGCCTGAATTGGACCAACAGTTAAGAAGTTATGACTGAAAGACAGTGTTCTCCCTAAAAAGCTCCCACCAGTGAATAACATATGAGCTATTCGATGCATAATCACCAAATTTGGACCAAATTGGACCAATGCTTGATTATTTATGGCCAAAAAACTTTTGCCGAAACAGCTCCCTCTAGTGTCAGGAATAAACAACTGATCTCTCCCAAAATCAATCCAGTTCATCCTCGCGCTATGGCCTATCTGGGTATAAAATCTGAAAATCATCCATGGAATAGTTTTTGAACTATGGCCAGAAAACAGTATTATTCATGAAAAAAGCTCCCCCTACTTAGTAAAATATGAATTATTAGAGTGAACTATGAAACCTACAAGATGAATCTCCTGGAGTTGATTCATACGCACCAAATTCTTACTAAATCAGACCAATGGTTGTGAAATGATGGCTGAAGACATTTTGGGATAAAGCTCAATCTAAGTCCTGCACTAAGGTTATATGTTGGTACAAACTTAAAAGCTGATCCATGATATGGTTGCTGAGTTATCGCGTTAACGCGAAGGCTCTGTGGCGATGGCGGTTCCATAATATCCCAGACTTTTCGAAGATATCATTTGACTCCATACAGAGCGAACACAGTAATCTAGACCGCCAGAAGCATAGATGTTCCAAATTACTTTAAAAATACATTATTTACACCTTCCAGTGCAGCTGTGAGGCTGAGGTGGGGGAAAGAGCTAGAATGGAAACACCTGCGACCCAGTGAAGTATTTTGGGGAAAACTATCGTACACTATCGTACGAGTGCTCTGCTTTGGGTCACGTGCATCCTGTTCGAACAGGTGGAAGACGCTAGCGTGGGCTTCCTTTGTGCGCCCAAAGACTAGAGCGAAAAACAAATGGATCTCAGGTCAGCCTCCCTCGCGCTCGCTGTCAGTGAGCCTCATACACTCACAGAGGAAGTATCTGTGCGCTCGTGTCCGCTCACGTTTGGAAGGAATCGAGCGAGATAAAATGAAATGAGCCAGAATCTGCTGTAAGTGAGGCTTTAATATCATTTTTCATTGCTATTTGTTTGTAAAATAAATTTCACTCTGTATAAAATAACATGGAAAATGATTTTATATCATTATTTTGGGGATGTGGAACGAACTAATGGGACTTCCATTCATTTGAACGACGAAATTCATTTCGGTTTACGAGTTTTTTGGTTTGCGAGTAAGGTCTCTAGGAATTAAGCTTGTAAACGGGGGTACCACTGTACTAACCGCTCCTGTGGGGGATCTAAAGTTACGGGATAAAACAATACAAATATAGGGATATCAAAACAAAGAAGAAGCTGGAGGTGCTAAGAGTCAGGTAAAACCATAATGTAACTAAATTGATCACATTTTGTGTAATTATGACTGAAAGGGCTACACCAGGCTGAGGCTACCTGAACGCCGTGTCACACAGCGGTGGCAGATTAACACATTTATAGTGTTCATTGTTTTTAGTTAATTTAATACTTACTTAATAGTAACGGTGTTGAATTTAAGATGACACAGTAAGCAGCAGTAAAGTATATTATAGAGGTATACTTAGAGAACAAGACCATTTCAGACGCAGCACAGCAGCTCAGCCTGAAAGGTCAGCTCTCATGTAACTGACTGTAAGTTCTACAAGCTGTCTGAGTTTAACCGTTCCTTGGAAAATTAGAAGAAATTCTGATGGGAAAAATACAGGGACCACGCTTCGCACTGTGAAAGTAGAATCAATGATCATTCTGCACACTGTAACATAAAGAATAGGATGATCTGTCTTAAAGGTGCAGATTGTAAAATGTAGGTATATCTCTATAAATAAAGTGAATATAGCTGAAACAGCACTGATCAAAGCTTAGAAAAATTTCATACAGTGGCCTAGAATGGACAAACTGAACACCGGCTCTAGTGAGGACTTTTTGAATTCATCTTATCTCATAAAACCAAGTAAGAGGAAGAAAAAGATGAGTAAGCTGTTGCTGTACGCTATATCCTTATCCGACCAAATGCCTAGAAATAAAATTAAAGTTGACCCCTAAAGCTTTCATTAGCATGCAAACCAGCTAGCTACTGTTAACAATAAAATGTTTGAATGAGGAATAATTATTAGAACATTTGTGATCCTAAATGCATGCTTTGACCTAAAGTTTGAAAGAATAACTAAACACAATTTCTAGATGTATTCATAAAAAGGATGCTCATCACATGACGGGAGAATGGATGAGGTCATGGACGATTACGTCTTTTTGACACTTGAAGACCACCATAGATTCTTGGATAGGGACTGTAGCTTTAAATACCACTGACGTGAGTTTGAGACCAGTTGGTCTGCTTTCATTTATGAATATAAATGAAATTCAGATACATTGCATGTTGCAATCTTTCTTACGCTTCTTTGGAAACATTAGAAGATTTTCAATACAAGTATTTCATGTGGGAATCAATTCTCCTGTTTAAATGAATAATAATATGAATAAAAATGTGCCGCTGCCACGTAATATTCTGGAATTCCCCTTGTACAAATGAACCGTCAGGGAAACTGCTTACGCAGTTTCGTTGTACCTGTGTGCGATGACAATGAAGGAATTCTCTTCTCCCCTTCTCTTCTCTTCTATTTTCTTCTCTTCTATTCAGTGGCCATTCCTTGTAGTATTGCTTCGTCATCAGTAAACTCATCGTCCTGCTAATCTCTTAAACTGTGAGTCATCTGCACACCTTTAAGCATTTTCCTAACAGAATATTTGCGAAATTCTGCACATTGTGGGCCGTGCAGCTCTTTTGGTCAGGGATCTCATAGAATTCATGGTTAGAAAAGCACTGAAGAGGTTTCTGATTTGATTGTGTTTGAAACATTTAATCTCCCGTGCCCTCATCTCCACCACTTCCAGCCCAGCGTGCCGCAGCGAGGTGAATGATTTGCCAGCTGAAGAGTTGGGTCAAAGTCATAATCTGACACATGATCACGCTGAAGGCTGAGCAGGACAGCTGTGGGGTCCAGCCTCTTTGGCTCCACCCGCATCTTCATGCCTGGTTACCTCGGAGCCTGCTTTGTTAGTGTCGGAGAGAATAGGGGTCAGGGAGAGGCCATATTTCACCTGACCCTTCCTGAAATATTACCGCCGGGTTTACTCACGCCTGCAGCTGAAGAAAGAGCTCGGCTGCTCCGGAGGAGGGGAGCGAGAATCTGATGAGGGTTTTCTCACTCGTGAGGCTAAATCATCGCTCTACAAGTATAATTTCTCTCAATCTTTTGCATCATGTGGCTTAAACACGCTCTCATGTAGCCTGAAGTCTCAGGTAATGCTGGTTTCACTGAGGATCAAAGTCTGATTCAATCTCGTTCAACCGCTCACAGAGCGTACTTCAGCAAAACGGGCTTTTTGAGCAAAATTGAACGAGACGTGAATTGAATATTTTCTGTTTATCTGACACAAGTTCCTTGACAAATATAAATAAATAAAGCCTTCCCGGTGCAGGTATGCTTGAGTGTGTGCACCTCATTTCAAGCACAATTAACTTGAAATGGAGTGCTGCAGGATCAATAGTCCCCATTTGATCCAGGAGAGGGGAGGGGGTGGTCTGTCACTCCGTGGAAATGGCACACATATGGTAATGCAGCCGGCTTAACAACGACTTAGAGGATTTACTGTTGCCGTTTTTCAGTCCAACATGAATAACAAACAGCGGGCCACTCGTGGGAGCCATCGTCTTTTATCTCAGCTACAATTAATCTTTAAGAGATGATGCCATTTAAAGCTAATGAACAGGCCGCAAAACTGATGCACATTGATATGAAGCGCGTCACAGTAATATTCACTGCCACAGGAGCGAATGTGGGATTCATCGCCACTCTGTAAAAAATGTTTGTAGCAATTACAGTAAAAAACTTTCAAATGATAACCGTTATATTCCAATCAACCGAAGCGGATACATCGAATTGCCAAAGAAATCAAGAAACATTCGATAAATTTCATTTTCATTGCCATAATATGGAGAGTAGAAATAGTTCTATGGCGATGGTGAAGTTTTGGTGAATATAATTTTGAAAATTCAGTTAAGGTACACGCAATTAAAGTACAAGCAAATATTGTCATTGTCTAAATTAAAGATTATGCTGATACGTCTGTTAAAATTTGGTATCAAGTTGCTAAACAATGTAATTTTTTGTACTGGAAAATGCAGCTAAGAAAATTCATATCTTAAAGAAATTATTTGCAAGTGGCTGCTTAAAATAAATTCCACAAAAAACATGAAAAGTAATATCCCAGAAAGAGTGTTTTACATGAAAAATTTGCCTTGTCATTAAATTATGAAACATTAAAGTAAAATATGATAAAGGTCTCCTAGTTTCGATTCATACACACCAAATTTGGACTAAATCAGACTAACGGTTACGAAATTATGGCCAGAGAACTTTTGGAGATAAAGCTCCCCCTAGTGTCAGAAACATAAAACCGAACTTTCCCCCAAATCAATCCAGTTCTTCCTTGCACTAAGGTCTATGTGAGTATAAAATTTGAAAATGATCCATGAAATTGTAATTGAGTTACCGTGTTAAGACGAAGGACCTGCAGCGGCCGATGTGGAGGCAGTGGTGATAACAATCCCATAATAGCGCAGACTTTTTATCGATATAATTGTCAGCTACCAACAGAAGTTCTCAAATGTGATATTTGGGACAACCAAAAAAAGCATACTTTGATGTCTTTTACTTTGCCACAGTGTTTTAGTTCATTGGAGTTCTGGAAACGAAAGCTGCCAGTATTTTTAGTATTTTAAAAACAAATTAACAGTAAACCAGTTTCTAGTATATCTATATTTAACATTAATATTGGAAAAAGAACAAAAAACAGAGAAAAATTAGATACAATGTGATGAGATTCAAATGTCGTCATTTACTCATGATCTGTAATCCAAATTATTCACAAAAATGTAAACTTATATTCAAATGTGTTAAGTTAAAAAGTGTGTGCTTAGTGCCAAATCTAGGAATTCCTATGATTAAAAGGTAACTGAAGCATATTTCCAGTCCATTTTATATTTTTAGTAGGTTGACCTGTTTGAGTAGGAACTCTTGCGTGGTGAATTATGCCTTCCTCTTTCATTGGGGTATAAATATGAGGTGACACAGGTCTAATTCTCTTTAATGTTCTTCACAATGGGAAAGACCAGAGAACACAGATGATAATGTGTGAAGAAAAGATGTAGATTTGCACAAATCTGGCAATGGAGACAAGAAAATCTCTCAAAAGTTCAAATTGTCAGTTTCAACACTTAGATCAACAATTAAGAAGTTTAATAATACTGAAGATTTTAAAACTGCCTGAAAGAGGACCTGTCTGCAAACAGACCCCACATACTTTGAGGAGGATGGTTTGACTGCCAAAAGACTCAGTAAAGCACATAAAGTTTGCCGAACACCACTGGGACTTTCAATGGAACAAGGTCAGAGGTCAGATGAGACCTAAGCAGAGCTTTTTGGTAAAAAACATCAAAATGGGTTTGGCGTAGAAAGAAAGAGAGCCCTAGTGAGTCTGTGAAGTCTGGTGGTGGGTCTCTGATGCTGTAGGGTTGCATATCTACCAGAGGTCCTGGACATGTTATATTTGTTATAAGACATGGTTCCAATCGCCTCCGTCAAATACCAGCAGATATTGGATGAAAACCTAAAAACCTCCGCCAGGAAACTTAAAGTGGGCCGTGGTTGGACCTTCTTGAAGGACAGCGATCTGAAGCAGACCTCAGAATAAATGGTTTTCCATGGCCATCCCAGCGACCTGACGTAAACCAAACAGAACATCTGTTGGATCTGCTGCAGAGATTCCACAAGCGTTGACCTCAGAATCTGAAGGAGCTGGAGAGTTCTGTATGGAGGAATGGTCTGGAGGAGATCTTCTCCATGTGTTCTCAAACTTCATCACACACAACAGAACGAGAGTCAGGGCTGTTGTTGGTGCGAAGGGGCGCCACAAACATATTTATTTTTATCTTTAGAGTATGATTGTGTTACATGAGTTAGAGGTTATTGTTAGTCAACAATTTGAGTTAAATCATGGGTATAGACAGTAAAGATTTTTCTTTTTTTTCTTTTGCAACATGATGATGTTCTCGCTACCACAGTTACCAGTATCTCATCTTAAATTATACAGATTTAATTAATTTATTATTATTATTTTTTTTACAGTGTAGAGGCATGGCTGTATGTTCCTGCAGAAGACAACATAAAAAGATAAATGAACATTGAATGACCCTGACATAGTCGTGTTCCTTCATCATATAAATAACAAAAAGCAGAAGGAATAAAGCAGACTGCGCTGGGGCCAATTCCCCAAAGGGTGCTTATATGAAATTCAACTTCCAAGTGTTCTCCCGGCACAGAATGTGGCATTTATTTGCAGGACTCTGTTTCAATTTAAAGGGAATGGCAGCTGAAGGAGGCACAGGGGACAGTGTCTCATCACCGCCACTTACCACTCTTATAGGCCTGCTGCTGGGGAGGAAAACCTCAGCAGGCAGCTCCACTTAAACAGTGAAGACCTCCACCAGTCAATGTAATGTGCAGGGCTCTGATAGCCTCACACTCTCCGCCCTGCTCCAGTGTGTGGGTGTGCATTTATGTGCATGTGTGCACTAAATGGTTTTGTGGTTTGGTGTGTTTTGTGGAACATATACTTTTTGCAACGCTTGATGTATTTTTCATATTTGGGCTTAAACCACAGCTGAAAAATAGACACCTACAGTGTTTGCTTTTTAAATTCAATTGAAGCGGCTGCGAGTAGAATCATGTCAGGGCAATACAAATATATCAAAAAGACAAATTCCAACAAAGTCCTCCATCATTATGGCAAAAACAACTAAATCAACTAAACTAACTCTTTCAAAGTTTTTATTGTATTTAACTGATCCCCACAGATCCGTAGAGCCTCCATACACAAATTTAAGAATGCAGCAGGTCAATTATTAACCTGAAAATCTTCAGCCAAACATTAAATTACAACTCAAAACACACATTTGTGAGATAAAGAATATCCCTCTCTTTTTTATTTAATAAACAGAACATTAAATGTTGATCTATATCAATGCAGTGCAAATTAATAATCCATCCACATGTATATGATAGTGTTTAAAGATAAGATATAATCTTTATTAGTCCCACAATGGGGAAATTAAAGCAGCAAATAAGTGCAAATAGTGACTTTTTCTGAATTGTAAGGGTCGTATCCTGGTTGTTAATAATAAAATGTTTATCCATATCCATGTCACAATACCCTACTTAATGTTACGATCAAGAATTAAAAACACATATAATTTTAATGTTGAATCACACCAAAATATACATTCTGATCCATTTTTATAATTCATCACAGCTGGGCCCATTGTTGGGTAATATAATAAATAATCTCCTTTAACAATTAAAAACAAGGAGAGATGGGGAATCTCTCCTCTCAGTTGTTTAATCCAGCATTTCTCCATCTTATATCGATTCAAGGATATCTATCTTTTCAATTTGGTTTTATTTCTTTACACAAATAGTTAATATTTTCCCTCACTTTCCCTCCAAAGGTTTTAGGGCAATCATTTCTCAACCGTTGGTCAGGTTTTGTTTGAATTTGATGCATATGAATAGACTCGGAGGAGAGTCGGGTTCTGTGATTCATGGATGAGTTTAGTTTGATGTTTTACTATGAGGAGTCTGTTCGTTCTGTTTCACTGTTCTACTTGCTGAAATCTCACCTGGGATTATTCGCTTTGCTCGCGTGGACAAACTCCAAAATGTACTCCCTTTTCTTACGCTAATCATACCTATAACTAATTCTGCCATCATTTCACTTTGTTAACAACCACACCCAAAAAATACAATAATTCCGGGTTTGTATTTGTTGGGAATGTCACAGATACATCCATGGATGGATCAACTTCCTATTGTCGTCTGAACCTGTGATGTTTGGAGAAATCTAAACTCCTACTACAGCATCATGCAGATTTTTCGATCTGAAAATTTGAAACTCATCAATTGTCGACTCGTCATTTCTCTTGAGCTTAAAATTTTGCACTCGTTGTGATTTATTGGAAGTAGTGCTCGGTGGCAGCTAGACAGGTCGGTATGCGTTTGCGTATTGATTTTGTTTTTAATTGTACATTTTTGTTGTGGTCGGTGTGGATGCAGTGTTCCACCTGCGCCATGCGGCGCCCTGTAAACAGTGACTCAACATGGCAAAAATCAGGGATTTACCTTCAGAACTGCTTTGTGGCAGATCGCGTCCTCATCGCAAGGGTCAAGAAGCTCCAACACATCTGACTGCCGCTTCAGTTTAAAGACATCTTTGCATCGTCTTCTTCTTTGAGTTAGAAGACAATAATAATAAGTTGTCCTTCTCTTCCTTGTGCATCTGCAAAGATGTCTAATTCTTCTCTGTTACTACCTTCACTGGCTTGTCAGAGATGGAAAAACTTACACCCTCCGTTGTATTTATGCAGAAGCGAGGAACGTACCAGGGATGTAACTCTTCCTGTTACATCCCTTAAAACCATATTGAAAATAAATTGTTAAGTTAAAGATCTATTCGGCTTTTGGGTGTGGATTGTGGAGGTGATTTTACCACAGAGCTAGAAGACTTAGAGAGACGGTCAGGTTCGGATGCTGAAAAGAAAATTAATTATCTTGTATTTTCAGCCTGGGAGTCAATGAGAAGGCAGAGTAACTAAAACAGTGTGACTTCCCGCCCAAGGACGTTTTTGGGATTGTTCTTGAAACGACGGCATACGGACGTTCCTCGCCTAAAGGGTTAACGCCGGTGAAAAACAAACAAACACGTCCATAAATAGGTGCCGTCCCAGGAAGAATGAGTTTTTACTCCACAAGCTCATTTAAAATTCAGCCGAATGCCTTACACAATGGTCGAACATACAGGGCCGACGACGGGGGGTAAATTAGAGCTCGGAGATGAATTATCAAACAATTAAGAAGAAAAAAAAGCTGAGGCAAAGGGAAACAGAGCGCAGATGATTCTGGCAATGGTTCTGGAGGTGCTCTTATCTTTCTGAGAATTGCTTATTGTGCTTTTGGCTTCTGAAGAGTTGAACAAACAGAGGAAAAAAAATGGAAAAAAGTCGTTTGGAAATCTATTTCTCTGCAAACAACAAATGAAAGCTGAAGTCCCATGAGCTGACGGCAGCGAAATGGCAAAAGACGCGTCCATCCCAACCCCCAACCCCTCGCTCCACCCTCCTCTCTGTGTTCCAGCGATATTCATTTTGATTTCAATTGAAGATCCTGAGTGTGCCTTACTGAGAGAAATTGCCTCCCATTAATTAGGTAGTCTAAGTTCATGGAAGCAATTGTTGTTTCTCCAGCACTTTCAATTTGATGAGCCAAGGCCTCCCATTTTATAGCCATGAATGAATATGGTTCCATACCCCTCAGGTTCCTTGTCCTGCTAACTGTGTCTCAGGTGGAGAATTTTACTGGTGTGTTTCTCATCAGTGCTGCTGTGGGAGTGTGAGTGTGTTTCCTGTGGACTGCAGGTGGGCTTCTCCCTCTGTGATGAAGAGGTCAGTGGGACCAGCACATTGTGCGGATCAGGCCGCTGGTCAATAATCTATTAGAGGATATTCCCTCCTCCTCCTCCTCTATGTGACTAATGCACTTCACAGAGATGGCGTCCCAGAGGTTAATGTTGCTCGGCTGACCCGGTCCCCTCTGACAAACGCTGTCAATGCTCCATTTGGAGGAGCTCTTCCTCAGCCAGATATCCGGTCTGTCTTCTATGACAATGCTTGAAGGGTGTTCAGGGATTGAGTCATGTCAGAGCTGCATGTAAAATCACACACTATACGTAACATCTACCTCTTCTCTGCAGATCTTTTTGGACGTAAAGCTCAGCAAATATTTCTCAGAGCCTCCTTGCAGGTATGAGACACAAAATGTCAACCAGTAATGAAGTTAATTAAAACTTAATGACACTCAGTAAAGCGCGGACCTCCGCCAAGGTTGAACAATCGTGCGTTGGATGTCGGTTTGGCTGTCCTGACCAATGCCCCACCCCTCCTGATAGTTTAATCTGTCCCTCTGTCCCTCAGTGCATCCAGCGTCGGAACGTAGTGGCAGCAGTTAAAGCAGGCTATTCCAGGTGTCTCTCTCCCCAGTAACTCTCTCTTGGATCCTGGGAAATTCCCAAGTCAGCTGATGCAATCCCTCCAGCGAGTTAGAGATCCACGCCAAGGTCTCCCTCCAGTCCGACATGCCCAAAAAACCACCAACAGGAAGGAATCCATGAGTCAGACATCAGCATACACTTGTTTTAGGCGGGCTCAAAGTTCATTTAATAGCTTAGCACAAAGCCTGGAAGGTTCCCTAACTGTCTAACACTGGTAAAACTACTCTTCTGCTCCTTAAAATATACAAATCTATTTAATGTAAATATAAAATTGACAATTTAGGCTCGTATATAGTCCTTATGCCACAGTTTGTAGCTTCTATGATAATTAGCAACACCAAAACAAAAGATATACAGAGCTTAGGATCACTGTAGTTGTTGACATCATTTGCAAATAAATATAATTGCCAGTGAAAACTCGAGTACCATGACTAAGTCAGAGACAATAATCATTTTCCATTGGCTGAACCTTTCTGTTTGGAGTTTGCATGTTCGCCACATGTCTGCAGTGGTGGTTCCTACTGGATTCATCCTTCCTGTTTTGCGCAATACATGTGAATCGGTGCATGGATGCCGTCTATTTCTAAGTGCCAGCCCTGTGCTGATCTAAGAACCTGTCTCAGGTGTAGCACAGGGCTGGCCCCATGATAGCTGGAATATGCTCCGGCCTCCCTAACCTAAAAAGGATGGGTGGCTATACACTTTATGGACAAACATGGGGATAAAAGGACATTTTTAGATATGACAAGATGATGACAGGTAGACCATTTTTGTTGGGGATAAAAACGCCATCAGGAGGAAACGTGTGAGGCACAGGAGCCTTGGAGCCACATAGAGCTTGAAGAACAGGATGATAAAAGTTACCAGCTCTCGTTTGACTAAAGGTTGTCTGATAGCGGTCCTCAGAAAAGCCTTGCCGGGTCTAAATGAAGTGCAGAGAAACGACATCACCTAATGACTTGAGGCGCTGGAATCAGAGATAGCTGTCTCGTTGGTATTCCATTGTAACATCTCCAGACTCTGGCATCTTTACTGACGACGTATCAGCTGATAGACCCAGATACATGTGTACATGTGTGTGGAAAACATATCACGTAAAATTGATTAAACATTAAAAGCGGATCTGAAAAGGTGTGTTTTGAGAAGTGATTTGAACGGAATCACCCAATTGTGGCAGGTCAGATGAGCGAGGGGTTGGAGGCGGTTCTGCTGATGAGGTGGAGGTTCTGCTGATGGACGGGTCAGGGTGTATGAACGTGGATAGAACCATGAAAGCACCTATTGGTTTTTATTTTGCTGTGAATATCATGAGAATATCTACATCTGGTCATCTCATCAGTAAAAGATAATCAATTAGAATGAGGTCATGTGACTGATATTGGCCATTCAAGAACTCCTTAGTCCTGTAGAGGCTACAGGTCAAATGCTTTCAACCTTGTTTGGATGTAAAGAGGCTCAAATTAAAACTAAATGTCAGCACTTTTACCCCATTTTTTTCCTCTTTCAAATCCAATATGCTGGAGAGCAGAGCCAACGCAGGGAGAGTCAAACTGTAAATGTCACGTTTCACGCAGCTACACTATGCTGTCATTGTCTCGGTGTTTGCGGCTGCGAGCTTTAAGGTGCCTCGCTGGTGATAAACAGAACTCTCGATCGGAGCCAGATTGGTAGTACATGATGTTTTTCTGACAACCCTCACTTCCAATCAATTTACGCCACAAATTCTATATCACGTCCACTCAAGCATTTCCTTGTTCCTCCACTTCCTCTCTCCGTTGTTGGCTTCTCCAGTCTCTCTCTTTCAGCAGCAGCCAGCGGACGATTTGTCAGTGCGGCCGTTCAGATCCCCGTGATTTTAAAAACATTCAAGCAAAAACTGTCAATTTGTCTCTGCATCATAATTTGCATCTGTGCTGCAGTTATGAGCCTCGTGATTGAATCCTTTGATGTTTTGTGAGGATAGCATATACACAAACGTGTGAATAAATCCACCACATGAATATTGTTGTTTCACCGTTGTGTTCTAATAAATCACCTACTGCTTCTGTAAGAATGAATTTCTTGAATGAAATCTGAATTTCTCGCAGTCTGAGCGCGGTGACGGCCGTGGGCAGGCCTTATATATCTGCATGCGGAGCAGAAGGAAATTAGCCGCACCTGAATGACAAGGCAAAGGCTCCCACCCCCAGAGGGACTGTGATCTACACACAAACTCCCTTTTAATAGACTTACACCTCATTTGGCCTCTAAAGCTTGTTGAAGGGTCCCAGAGGACAGGGAGGGGGAGGCGGGCCCCTCAGAGGTCAGCCCCGCTGCTCGCTGTAAACCAGCTGCAGTGAAAGGGAGAGCTTGATTAGATGGCCATTCACACCCAGAAGGGGACCGCCGTGGAGGGACAATGCCACATTTTCCCTTGCAAAACAACAGGGACATTTTGTCTGGCCTGTCGTGAGCAATATCTGTTACGTTGAAGAGGGCTGTTAGGAAGCTGAGCGGAGACCCGAACGATCCGGCACGAGGAGCTGACGGGCTTTAAGCTGCAGTCGCCTCCGTTTAAATAAGAATAGCTCCGGTGGGTCTGCAAGAGGAGGATTTTATACGATCCTCTGTTTGGTTTAATCTGATCTTGGATATTTGTATACACCAGCAGACATACTGCAGTATGGAATTGTGGGAAAACATACCACAGATTACAAAAGCATTCTAAAAATTGGGTGTCTGCGCTTTTTTCACTTTTTTGTTAATTTCTATTTTCTTGGGTAAATGCAGATTATCAAGGGTCAGTACTTCTGCTGCATTCACAACAAATGATCACATACGAGTTGGTGTGAACTGAATGAATGCCAAGCAAGAAATGAAAAGTTAATTTACAGGCTTAGCATAAAGCCTGGAAGGTTTCCTAACTGGCTAACACAGGTAATATTAGCCTTCTGCACCTTAAAAAATATGTATCTATTCAATGTAACTATAGAATTGAAAATTTAAACTGTCCTTATGCAGGAATACTAGGCCTACTCTATCATCTCTGATAGCAAGGGTATATTCTTAAAAATGCCCCCAATCCCATGCGTCGTACAAGCAATCCTCAAATTAAATGTGATGTTCAAAAAACTACTTTTTTCATAGAAAAAGCTTCCCTTAGTGCGTTAAATCTGATCCATTAGAGCATAATATGAAGTGATGTCTTGCTCTCACATCACTTCATTCTTTGCCATGTGTGTTTTTATTTTGTTCCATAAACCATAACATTAATATCACCTTCCTCATATTGGGTGGGTCCCCTTTTAAGTGGGCCACCAAAATGGTAAATCAATGGTAAAGAATGATACTAATCTCGGGCCTTTCTAGTCTGCTCGACCGCTAAAAGTGCTTTACAACACTAGGCAGCAGTCTCCCCTTCACACCCAGTCATATGGTGGTGGCAAGAGGCTACCGCGTAAAGCACCACCTGCTCATCAGGCGCAATAACCATTCAAAGAGAAATGAGAAAATGAGGGTTCAGTATTACACTCAATGACACTTCAACATGTAGACTGCAGGGGTCAGGGATGGAACCAAGGAGCTCCAGATAAGTGGATGATTTCTTTGACCCACATTTTTTGGGAGGTGTTTCTGTGGATTAGCAGGTAGCGTGACCACTTATCAAACGTTTGGTTGCACAATCCTTTACCCCTGCAGCCGTCAACATGTCCAATTACCCTTGAGCAAGATACTGAACCCCAACATACTCCCAGAGTGCCATGCAGGGCCGCTCGCTGTTCCTCAAATACAGTTTAACAATATACTAGTATTATATAATAATAATAATTGTAACAAATAAAGCTTATTTCAACCGTTTCCCCCTGCCCCTCAATGCTTGCATCAACAGTGGTCGGAGCTCAGGTTTAGCTCTAATAATGACATTTTCTGTGTGTGAGCTAACTTAGTCGCGTTGTTCCAGGAATAATATGACTTCATTTAAGCAACAAAGGGTCTCAGATGCTTGTTACCCTGTATTATGCACACTGGTAGAGAATAAGAGGTAAGGTGGAAGCCACTTTCATTAGAGAATGCTACTTATTTTCATGCTTTTATTTTGACATTCCAGCTGCTGTTTCAGATGGAAAAGGGTTGATTTTTCTTGTAAAGTCAATTTAATCAACTCTAAGACATAATTTATCCAAGGAGATAGCAGTATACCTTTCTCATGATGTAGGTACAAAAGATCCCAGGTGCATTCATTGTGCACGCTAAACGGGGAATTCATTGTGTTTAGCGCCTGCTTGGATGGTCCCACTGTCACATCATTCAGTGACATCCAAAAACATTGATAGTTAATTATTTCTGAGGAGGCTTTTTGCATAACTCCTGTATCCCTGGGTTAATTCAGAAGCATTCCCCTATCCTCCCATGGGCATCGAGTTTGCATTTTAAGTGAGGCACGGCACAGACACTCAGCAGCATCTTAACTTCCTGAGTTGAAGTGTGGCTGGGGTTAAGTGGTCCCTATGCTCACAGCACCTATCTCAGCCCAAACATGACAGCTGGGGACTTGACTGTTGCTATGGAAATCACCCATCCGCCCCCTCCTCTATTCCTTTCCAACCCCCCTCCCTCCAAGTGCATGAAAATGCCCCAGACTGCTCATTCGAGACCATACGAGTCCTCTTCCTTCTCCCTGTGTTAACAAGTCAACTTTTGTGTTGTTCTGCCCTGTTTCAAACAGGGTTTATTGCAAATGGAAAATGGCTCGGGGTGCACTTGGGTGCTTAACGGCGCTCAGCTCAGCTTTGCAGCTGGAAAATTTCCTAGAATGGGCTCCTGTGAGCTGACTAGAGACGGAGACTGGAAAATTGTTTGTTTCACAGTCTAACTCTTATTTAGAGAATCAGAAAATAAAAATGGGATGCAGCCACATTAACATTATTTAATCTATCTGACTAGTGCTTATAGTAAAACTTATGCATACAGTTTATTTTCAGTAACATATATACTGTTTACATAAATATATATGTATTTTATTTGAATGCATCTTTACACTCTTCAGCCAAAACATTCAAACCACCTGTAATTGTAGTGAAAACAGCCAGCTGCAGTAGCTGTTCTGTGGAATCGGACAAAACAGGCCCGCTCTCTTGATGCCGTTGTTCTTCCTGAGAATACTTTAGTATGTAGTTACCACTGCAGAGCGGGAACGCCCCAACAAGACACGCAGTTCTAGGGACGCCATCACCAACACAACTCCCAGCTAATTTTATAATAACTTCATGTAAATGTACACATTTAAATTAATCTAATTTAATCTTATCACGCTATCAAGTAATTTAATCTATTTACATTGTCTCATCATAATAGTAAAAGACTGGATTAAATGGGAATCCTTACTGAAAATCAATGTTTAGGGGAAAAAGTGTTTTGCGTACAAACAGAAATAAAAATGTTATCTAATTTTAAATCTGTCACTTCTCTATTTTAAAACTTCTGGTACAAACAATGTATTTTATTTCCCCTAAGAAGCTGCTTGAAGGAAGTGCCGGAGGATTTCAAGCATCTCCACCATAAATAATTATCTTTTCTATGTTTCATCACACCCACTCTCTTCCTGTCTGGATCAATCCTGAGCCGAGGAGCCTCGGCGCCGCTGCTGTAAAGTGACTGGAAGCTGATGGATACAGTCCCCAGCAGAGCATGTGACCTGTCTCCATCGGCGCTTATGGCACCACATATAATCTAAATGTAGTCCTTGACAACATCGGGCACCTGCTAGGCCGTGTGAGATCTTATCACTGGGTAACGTTTGAGCCTAGAGAGCCTTATATTCTCAAAATGGACAGTTTGCACCACATGAAGGTGTGTTGAAAGTGATTATTTAAGAGGAAGACATTCATGCTTACGTCATCCATTTTTTCGAGACAAGTACATAAATCAGCCATAACATTATAACCATTGCATAATATTGTTTTGTCACCAAAACAGCTCTGATCCTGTGAGGCATGGAATCCGCTTGACCTATGAAGGCCTGCTGTGGTTTCTGGCACTGAGACGTTAGAAGCAGATCCGTTTAAAGTCCTTCAAGTTGTGAGCTGGTGCCTCCACATATCAGAATTTGCTTGTCTAGAACCTTCAACTGATTCTTGATTAAAACCATTTCTGCGGTGTATCAGGTTGCATCATCCTGCTGCAAAAGGAGACTACCATTAGTGAGTACCAGACCAAGTGAATATCTGGTCTGCAGCAATGTTTAGGTAGAACGAATGAAGGAAAACAAGGGTTCTCAGCAGAACATTGCCCAAATCATCTCACTGCCTTACCCAGCTTGCTTTCATCCCATAGGGAATCCTGGTACCATATCTTCCCCCGGTAAGTGACACGCACACACCGGCCATCCACATGATGAACAAATTGGTTCCTCAGACCAGGCCACCTTCTTCCATTGCTCCATGTTCTAGTTCTGATGCTGATGTACCATTAGGTGCTTTCAGAAATGGACAGAGGTCAACATGACTAAGAAAGAAATCCTTTATCCTTTCTGCATTTGACCCATCCCTGAGGGAGCAGTGGGCTGCTCCTTTAAAGTGCCCAGGAAGCTAGGGTTTCAGGGTCTTGCTCAAGGACCCTACGACAAGTAGAACCTGGTGGTATTTGAACCGGCTACCTTCTGCGCAATCCAATTTTTTGTTTAACAATTTATGCTACAGTAGCTGAGGTCAAGTCCTTGTCTCCGGGTCCACAGTTTTCCTTCCTTAGACCACTTTTAGGTGGGCTAGGTGATGCCACTGTGGACCAGGAACGTCCAACAAGTCCTGCTGTTCTGGAGGTGCTCTGACCCAGTCAGTTAGCCATCGCTATTAGACCCTTGTCAAAGTCGCTCAGATCCTTATGCTTATCAGTTTTCTTCTTCCAACATCAACTTCAGGACAAAATGTTCACCTGCTGCCTCACATATTCCACCAACTGATAGATACCCGGGTATCGAGACCATCAATGTCATCCTGACTTCACCTGTCGGTGGTTACAATCTAATGGCTGATCTGTGTAGTGGCATGCTTTTATGTTAAGTTGGCTGTGAGCTAGCAGGTGGCTGATCAATTCCGTGCCAGCACTCAGCTCCTTTCTCCAGGGCAGAGCTACGGCGTGCTGAGCGCACACATGAGTGGTCCATGGAAGACCCCGGCAGCTCTAACCCCCCGCCGACATCTCATCCATTTTGGCACTGAGAAGGGTAAACTGGGCTGGTCTGTGGGACAGGCGGGGTGGGCACAGGAGGGCAGCCTTCCCACCGGAGCCCTGGACCAGCACGCTCAGATTAGAGGAAATTTGTTCCACAATATTGTGGCCTCCTGCTTTCCAAGGCTGAGCCCGCACAGAAGGCAGAGGCAGAGATTTGGGCAGCAGCCAAGCCCTTTCGTCGGGCTCCTCACTCGCACCACATGTGCCGAGCTCGACTCCCCACTGATCCTTCTAGCTTTATAGCCTCCCTGCCTGATGGAACAAATGCTACATCGCAGAAAATAAACTTATCTCATTTGGATGACAACACATTCCCCCAGGTTATAATGTTGCACCATTTTGAAGAGGCAGACCGGGTCAATTGTACATTCTTAGCTCAGCCAGGGAGTCTTTGGCTGTGAAAGTGCCTGCCTCGCCACATGCCTGACAGCCAATCTGGAATAATTTTGCCTTATTGACTCTCTTGGTAAAGTTGCATGCTGCTAACCATATGCATTTCTTTACAGATATCCCACATATATATCTCTTTGTGAACACTGGAATAGTCGTTTTGTAATAGGTGGGTTTCAATCCATTACATCAGCCCGTGTTTTCTTTTTCCGAGGGAGGATGCCCGACATGATTGATGACCTGAGTAGATTATCCCCAATACAGAGCCATCATTGAACAGCAGGGCTGCCATTGTGTGTGGGATGTCTCCCATTGATTTAAGTAGTATATTTTCATGATCTATAAAGAGGCCAGCTGGAGGGAAAATTGTTTGCTCTCAAACATTTAGTGCCTAAAAGCATCGCGCTCGTGATTAGGGAAGGATTATCGCTCTTCCAACTCCTTTGTGTTGTTGGTTGTTTTTTTTTTAATGGAAAAATGTCCAAAAACGTGTTTGCTCTCTTGATTTGCATTGATTTTGTGCTGCAGTTCTCTTATTTCTCTTCTGTTTTTTTGTGACTCTCATGTTTGATTTTCGTAATTCAACATAAAACAACCAGAATAAACAGAAAATTCCTCCTCCTCAGACCAAATTGACCCCCCCCCCCACACGCACACACACTTCATTATTAACTGGTTCCAATTGGACTATACACCTCAAGCCTTCATCATTTGAGAGCATTTTCGGAAGCAGGAGGTTGGCTCATATTTTTCACCAGTAGCACATTATGCCTAAATGGAAAGAAAGTCCTGGAAGAGATGAAGTAGAAGGCTAAAAGGTTAGCCACTTCCTTTTAGAAAAGTATTGTCACCCCTATATACCACCTCCAGCAGTAACAACTGTAATCAAACAATCCCTGTGGTGGAATTTTGGCCCATTCCTCGTTGCAGAACTGCTTTAGTGCTCCCACACTGGAGGGTTTGTGGGCATGAACTGATCTTCTCAGGTCCCACCTCAGCATCTTAATGGGGTTCTGGTCCAGACTTTGACTAGACCACTCCAGAACTTTATAGCTATTTTTTTTGATCCATCCAGAGGTGGACTTAAATCTCCATTTCAGGATAATTTCTTTGTGTTTGGGCTTCAACTCACAGCATGATGACCGGATATTCTACTTACAGAGCAGTATGTAACGGGACCGCTGTCTTCAAGCAGTTCAACTTCCCACTCATCAGTCCATAGAAGATTCTACTGAAAACCAGAGTTGTATCGTGTTAATATTCAGACAGGCTTTAACGTTTATAATAATAGGGCTACTCGGTATAATAAATCTTTCATAATTTGGATGAACTGATCCTTTAAGGAGGCGCTGAGGGGAGAAAAGTATTTAAACCACAGCCCCAAATTGAGCCTTTTGCAGGAGTGGAGCAGCAGTTTGTCCACTCTGTCATCAGCGCCTACATCCTCTCCTGGTGTCTTCAGTCAGTCCTCCCATTCATTCCTACACCACGCTCTAATAGCCCCCTTCTGTCCACAGATGAGCTATTAACCACAGATTTGTTTTCATCTCTCTGACAAGCCAAAAGAGAGAGGTGCAGCCTACTTTTCACACAAAAGAGCCGTGAAACGAAAATGTGAGTAAAATGACTGGAGGATACCATTATACACACATTAATACTCTCCAGAGCCACGGCTGCCCCGTCCTTTGGCTAAGAATTGGGAGTGTCTTAATTGCTTTATCACTTAGCCTTGTGCTTCCCAGCAATCAAGTTGCTTCCATTTAATTCAAGTGCCACAGAGATGGGGAGGAAGTGGCCTCTCTGGCCCCGGAGCATAATAGACAGTGGAGACTGAGGATACACCCTCCAAATTGGAAAACACTGGGCCATAGATTAACAGAAATGAACACCATTAGCCTGCAAAGAGAAAATCATTTTCCCCCTCAGGTGTTTTGGAGCACACAGTCAGACTGCGGCTCGGAATACTTTATCAGCTGACCCTTGTGAATATTCACGAGCCGAGGGGATTAGAGACAATGTTTGGTGTCAATTCATGCTTTTAATAAAAGTCAGACGAGGAGATGTGTCAACACTTAATCCTGATTAATGAAGGCGATTCGGTTTTTGATACCAATCTACTGGGATGTTCTGTGGGGAAAAAAAGAAAAAAAAGGAAATCAAATGAAAAATCTTGTTGTCATTGTTTTATATTGAGAGTTTTTTATTTATATATTATTTTTACCACTATATTCAAAATAAAGCTACAACTAGCTAAAACCAAAAACAAAATGGGACACTGTTGACTTTAAAACCTTATTTTATTACTTCCATCCATTTCTGTCTTGCAGATAAACAAACAAGTACACACCATAAACATGAACTACTGTAGAGAACCAAACACTTTTCGGGGCAGAGCTTGGATTATTTTCACTTCACTTTCTTGAACATTGAGTTTTACCACACTTTAATTATGCAAAACAGTAGGAACTGACTCAGACAATCGGGAACAGGTGAGAACATTCAGCAATCAGCGAGTGGACACGCATTTATGCAGATGGCGACCTGACCTTCGACCTTTGCCCGAACATGTAAGGCAACAGTACAACGTTGAAACTGTAAGATATTTAAACTGTAGCTCAGAAGATTCAGACAGTTTTACAGTTAAAGAGAACTAAAAATGATGTTAGCTGTACCATCAGCCTTAGTTCACCCAAAAGTTAGCTAACGTTAAGCTAAATCATGCTAGGTAACGTTAGCTATTGTTTAGAATCTGAGTGGTGCCACACATAATGTCAAAATAAGTAAACTGGTCAGTTATGGTCTTTGCAGCTAAACTTAGCAAGATAGTGATAGTTTACCAACATTCTTCTGTCACATTTTATTAGCCAGGTAGCTAGCTAGCTACATTTCCCCTTTAACTCAACAACAGTCAACTTTTTAAGTGCAAAGACAAAACTAACTAACTTACAAACTATATTAGAAAACGAGAACTTAAAATCAAGAACCGTGACCCTTCAAAATAAAGTAAAACATAAACTGATTCCACAACCATGACACTTACCCCTTTGCCAAGCTACAGTAGGTTTAGACTGCTGGGAAATTTTACACTACGAGTTCTTCTCTCCTTTTCTATGCATTCATCTCTCATTAATGCAGTGTCTTCTTCTCTTAGTTCTTTCTCCCGCAGGTTTCCATGGATCATGGCTGAACCTACTGCTATGATGTTTGATACCTGTTGATGAATAATGTCAATATGATGGAAGCAATTTTTCTATTATTATATCTGCTATTATTATTGGAGCTTTACCTCTCTCTCTCTCTCTTGCATCTGAATCTGCTCGAGTTTTCTAAAGGTTGCTATTTTCTCTGTCTTTGCACATTTGGGAATAGTTGGCTCAGAAAGAGTAAAACCTAAACCTTCTTTTTTTTGGAAACTGCCTTGATATAACTTTTGTTGTCATTTGATACGATACTTATAAAACTGACATTAGTCCACGGTTGTCAGTCAACTGCCGCAAAGTGTTTCATCCTCATTTGAAGAATATCTGCACTGTCAACATAGTAAAAAGTGAAGATAATTAAAATTTTACTTTGACTGAATCAAAGCTCTCCGATGTTTCGGCAGCACTCTGAGGCGTTGATGCTTTCTGACAAAACCACAGCCGACATCTGCCGACATGAGACTGTTCACTGATCTTGATCAGCAAGGCCTGTTCTCCCACTTCCTGAGACGGGAATGATTGACATGTGCATGAAATAAAATCCCCTATTACAGAGAGCTGATATCTTACAACGGAATGTGACAACTTTACGGTAGATATTGAGCAGCCACTCTTTGTCTGCAGGAAAGTGGACATGTTTTCCTGCTGTCCGCCAAACTCTTCTTCCAGCCCCTGTCAGGTTAATCAGGCGTAATTTAAAATCCAAAAATTCCTGACAGTACATTTTCTGATGCTATTGCCTGCATGTTCTGCATGGCTGTTTGGATCAAAGACTGGTTATCTCTTTTATTGAGCTGTTCTAACCTCTGTCCGCTCTCATTACAGGCAGGCAGCGCTGAGTTTCCTCAGCAATCAGGCCCGACATTCCTGGCCAGGTATGGACAACGACACGTTAACCAGTTAAAATGCAAAGCCAAGTAGAACATTAAATCAGAGTGAACGAGACAACCGATACCCGGAGACGAGCGACAGTGTGTGACGTGTGTGTACATAAAAACAACCGGCCGAGTATTCTTCACGAAGCCCTGTGATCCCGCCTCGCTCCCAGCTTTTCTAATATTATATATATCTTAGACTTATATCTGCTGCAAAACGGCTGCTTGTTCAATTAGCTGAAATCAACTTCACTTACTTTAATTTCCTTCCCTTGTATTTTGCTGTTGTATCCTTCCCCTCTCGCTCCTTTCTCTCCTTTTCTAACTTACAAGTTCTGTCCTTTCCTTTCCTGTCATTTCTGTTCCTCTCATTTTAATTTAATTTAATTTCATCCATCCTATCCTTGTATCAAGTGGTGGATAGTAACTAAGTACATTTACTTAAGTATTGTAGTTAAGCACACCTTTGAGCTACTTTTACTTCTACTCTATTTCTTTTTTACTCTACTTATACCTCAGCTCTACTTCATCTCATAGGGAAATATTGGTACTTTGTTCTGTACTACATTAGTCTGAAAGCTGTATGTACTTGATACGTTTCAGATTACAATACTTTATACTTTTCTTGTCCAGTGAAAACCATTTAACTGCCCACATTTTATTCAATATTTGTGAAAAACTTTTATCCCTTATTTCACAGTTTTGGACGATGAATAAATATATTTACTCAGGGACTATGCTCAGATTCTAGTCCGCTAGATTTGTCTGAAAGCTTGAGTCACTTCTCAGATTATCATTTTTTGAAGACCCTTCTTGTCCAGTGAAAACCACATATTTCACTTTTTAACTACATAATGTAGATAGATTACCTCAATTTTGAGCAATTGCTGCAGTATCATGGTCCTATACTAAAAGTAATCCAGAAACTTAAAAGTAAAACACTGAAGAGATTATGAGTACTTTACCTCTTTATACATTTACTTACTTAAGTAAAGTATTGATAGCTGAGCTATTAGTAGAGTATTTTCATAGTCCAGTATTAGTACTATTACTAAAATAAATAATCAAAGCACTTTATCCATCGCTGGTGCTAAACAGAAAGTGATTGTTGCTAGCCTTCTGTCTTAATCAAAGAGTCCCGCACAACTAGAGGGAAATCTGAGAGATATTCACAGAATGGAAATCCCCAAATCAGCTGGGCCTTCAACGTCTTCCGCTAGAGCACAAGTATATCCTCAAAAAAGCCCCCAATCCACTGCATTGTACAAGCAACCCCCTGATTTAACTCCTCAAATTAATTAAACTTATGTCCGAAAAAGTGTTTTTCATTAAAAGAAATCTTCCCCCAGTGAGTAAAACATGAAGTAATAGAGTAAATATTGAGTACTGCATCAGACCAACTGTTGAAGAAAGCTCCACCTAATGTCAGAAAATATTCAACTGACCTTTCCCAAAAACCTTTCCCAAAATCAATCCATTACTTCCTACTACTAAGAACTATAAAATTTGTAGATAATCCATCAAGAAGTTTTGGAGTTATCGCGTTAAATTGAAGAAACTAAGGTTATGGCAGCAGCGATGATAATTCCGTAATATCCCCAACTTTTTGGGGATATGATAACGTAATAGCCAGAGATGGTCAAAACTACACCTCTTCTAGGTTGTAGTAAGGCAGACAAGCAGGTATGGATAAATAACATCAGCATCTAAGTGAGCAGGAATCATCTACAAAGTAAAAGGTGTCAAATACAAAATTATAGAAAAGAAATCTACATGGGTAAACTACTTACCGCCCTGCACGTCAGTTAAGCTGTTGCCTTTTATTTTAAACTCTATTCTACATTCAGCACCTTGTTGACGGTCCCTATCCTTTGGCAGCTGCACATAGAGGCCAGTTAACTTCATCCAGCTAATGGGTTGTAGGTTGTGGTGGGTAGGTGGGTAGGTTGTAGTATGTGTGTACCTCACTGTGGTATAAACTAGTGTTTTTGCAACCTTTTGGTTGTGAGTTACTGATTCGGGAAGTTTTTGATTGAAACAAAAGGTAAACAACAATTACTCCCTGTTTGTAGTTCCTATCATTGCAAGTTTGCAAATTGTCTCCGCACTTAAAAAAGTGATAACCATATTGTGAAGTTGTTTTTGCTTTTTTCTTTCATAATTGTGTTTTTGCCTTTCATTATTTGCACCCTTGTCATTCTTTATTCACTTAATATTTTAATCTAAGGATTCTATTTTGTCCATTATGCATTTTGTGCAGTCGTCTTACTTGTATGCTACTGTAATGTTATAATTTCCCTTTGGGATAAATAAAGTCTTATCATATCTTACCTTATCTTATCTTATTTTATCTCATCTTATCTTATTTTTCTTGTCTTGTCTTATCTTATTTGATAATTTCTTATCTTGTCTTATCTTATTTGATAATTTCTTATCTGATCTTATCTTATCTTACTTTATCTTATCTTATCTGATCTGATCTTATCTTATTTGATCTCATTTTATCTTGTCTAATCGTATCTTATCTTATTTTTCTTGTCTTGTCTTATCTTGTTTGATAATTTCTTATCTGATCTGATCTTATCTTATCTTACTTTACCTTATCTGATCTTATCTTATCATATTTGATCTTATCTTGTCTAATCTTATCGTATCTTATCTTATTTTTCTTGTCTTGTCTTATCTTTTTTGATAATTTCTTATCTGATCTTATCTTATCTTATCTTACTTTATCTTATCTGATCTGATCTTATCTTAGCTTATCTTAAGTTAGCTCTTATTTTGTTTTACATCTCTGGGCCATCGTTACTAAGAAGGATGTTATCTTGTGCCTGAACTCAACCAAGACTCGACTATAAGGGTAGTTTAATTACATTTGAGTTTATTTGTGTTTTTCAAGTCAGATAGTTTTTGTAGTGCATCAGTACGGTAAAGTTCATGTGAAGAGTCCAAGTCTGTTACATTGACGGCCTTTACAAACTTTCTGGTAACAGAGTTCCGTGCGTTCTTCTTTCCGATAAAGAAATACAAAACAAGAGTGGAGAGGAAGAGGTTAATTCACAGACTTTTCTTCTTTGAGCCGTTCCCACCCTGACAGATTTCTGAGAATCCTGACGGAAACACTGAGTGCTTGTAATTAGTTGACATGAACTCTTTGCTGCGGCCCTGATAAAAGAAGCCAGCGTCATGAATCTGGGTTACGCATGGCATTCCGGGTAAACCGTGGGTTTTTTGGTGGGGCGAGGTGCGAGGTGAGGTTAGATCAGAGAGTTTGAACGCTGGGACGCACCAGCTGTGTTTATAGATTCCCACTGCACCTGCTGGGGTTACAGAGCCGGTGCACCGAGGGATTAAGAACTGGGGCACTGGGAGTAGAACAAGGAACAACAGATTCACGTTAAGGAAGCATGTCAACACTTCCCCGGTGTCTGTGCTTCAGCTATTCATTGTTCCCGGTTGCTACGTGGGATTCTAATCCCTTTTCTCTATGCCGTTAATCAAATATGGTCGGCTGAGGAGGAAAACCTGCATCGGAGGAATCTGCAGAGAGACCAGAATGACATTAAGATGGAGACAGGGGGCGGATAAAAGCTGCTGGATGTTTAAATTTACTAGCCGTGGCCTTTTTGCTGGAGTGTGCTGGTTCTTGATTACAATGTTGACATTTTACTTGGAATTAATCTGATTAATGCCGATGAGCGTGAAAGTCCATAGCTCAGCATTTCTCATGATCACAGGAGATGGATTAAGAAAGAAGGCTCTCAAATTGAATGTACCTCTCCCTGCTCAGCCTGCTAATTGTGCCATTTACCACTACTTGAGTCACTGACCGACGCTATTTAGTCAAACTAATGATGATGCACAGTCCAAGGCGTTCCTTGATAATTAAACCAAGGCTCCATCTCTTTCTCTGTATTAGCTGCTGTGTGAGTGTGTGTGTGTGTGTGTGTGTGTGAGCATGTGAATTAGAAGGTGAATGCAAAAACATATCGAGCAGCGTCACTCTGTTCCTTTAAATCACTTGTGGCATTGTTAACAGACAAATGACTTTTTTTCCGCCAGAATCCATTCTCTATCACCCGTTATCGATCACAGAGTAAAAACTGCTAACACTTTTTTTTGAACCTTTAGTCAGGTGAGCCACTTGGTTGGTCGCAAAATCCCCCCCCAAAAAAATCTTGAAGGGGAATTTGAAAATCTATAACTGTATTTTCATCTCTTTAGTTGTTATCCTGCAGCTTCCTACCAGGCGACACGGTGGTGCAGTGTTGTACTCTTACCTCACAGCAGGAAGGTTGTGCATTCAGTTCTAGATGCTGGACCTCTTTACGTGAAGCTTTTCAGTCGCTGTGGGATAAAATAGATCCATTTACTTAAATAATGTATTTAAATGTTTGTTATCAAA
Source organism: Lophius piscatorius (assembly GCA_009660295.1). Taxonomy (NCBI): domain Eukaryota; kingdom Metazoa; phylum Chordata; class Actinopteri; order Lophiiformes; family Lophiidae; genus Lophius; species Lophius piscatorius. The sequence goes on along the minus strand of VRLP01001041.1, from coordinate 76,728 downwards.
CTGATTCCGGTTCAATTTGCACATGAAATTTAAATTTAGATGACCTTTTAGAAGTTTGATCGTTCTCTCCGTGTCCATGTACGCCGATTAGCCATAACATTAAATCCACCTGCCCCATATTGTGTAGGTCCCCAAAACATCTCTCTGAACACTTTATGTTCTGACGGCTCTGATCTGATGATCGGCAGGTACTAACCACTGAAAACCAGGAACACCCATCCACCCTGCAGTATCTCTGACCCAGTCATCTAACCATCACAATTTGACCCTTGTCAAAGTGGCTCAGATCTTTATAGTTGTCCATTTTTCCTGTTTCCAATACAACAACCTGCCAAATAAATGTTCACCTGCTTCCTGGTATATGGCACCCACTGACAAGCGCCATTATAATGAGATAATCCATGTTGTTCCTATTTCACCTGTCAGTGTTTATAATGTTCTGGGTGATAAGTGTAGGTATTTATGAATGTGAGTATCTTAAGGCCCCTGTGATTGACTTTCCTGCTCTGATGAAGGCAGAAATGTTAGCGTGTTTGTCGATACAGGCAAAATAAATAAATCTAATTGTGATTAGTAAATTTGCTGTGTTATTTTTTATTGCTACCTTGTCACCCGTAGGCGTTCAACATTGGAATAAAATATTTTCCTTGAGCACAAGAAAACGAAAATCTGCATCCTCACCAAAGAGCTCACATTTAATCATTGATGTTCTAATTTCTGACGGTTTGTCTGCAGTACTTCCCCAGGCCTCTAGGGGGCACAGTCTCCACTTTTGGGAATTGCTACTCTGTATAAAACTAATTACTGTAATCTTAAAATGATGAATATTACTTACTGTAATACTCTATCTTAGACAATAGCTTACTTTTATCCTTTACAGTATTGACTTATTTACTGTGATTTGTCTAAATTGTAAATTTCCTACTGTGAAATATTAAACAGTAAATATCTCCGCCATGGACATTTTTACTTTGATAAGTTTGTCTGTTAGATTTTTTTGTATTTTTTGTTGGCAAGATTACAAAAAACTAATTTTCATGAAATATTACTCAGAGGTAGGTTTTGTCACATCCTAAAGATTTGCTTCAAATTTGATGAGCATTTGTTGCATGGATCCTGACATGGACCCATACACAAATAAATCAAATCTGGAGCTGGAGCTGGAGGCAGAATTTATGTTGGATTTTGTTGTTTCTCATGGCCTATTTATACAAAAAAACACCAAAGAATATACAGCAGATTTTATATTCCAATGGAATAATATAAAGCAGTTTCAAAAAAACTAAATATGAAAGTATAACTGGACAAAAAGTCATTTCCCAAAGGCATATCACTTATTATAAACTGTATTTTGAATAATATAAGAATATATCTATTTATTGACTTTGATCACTTGGGTGCTGTTGTACCTTGGCGGTGCTTTCTAGGTGTCAATGCATAAACACAGTAAATTACTATTTTTTGTTGTTATTGTTTTTACAGTGTGGTTTTTTGCATTAGAGATCAGAGAGAGAATTATTGTCAACATATCTGCCATGTCTCAGGAAGATTTTTCTCTTCTTGTGTGGGAACGCTCGACACTTGCAGGAGTATTTTCTCTTGAGTGTTTAAAAATTCCGTCTCCATCTGGATAGGGAGCCGAAGAAATCAGCTGCACAGTAATGCTTCCCCTCTTCCAGCCTGATTGACTCTGATATGAGCAGAGCCTCAGAAATAAAATGCCCATGTGTCCCTGTAAACACACAGCATTTGTTCTGAGGCGGAGTGGCACAGCAGATCTCCCCTCCGCCAGCACTCAGCCCGACCGAGCCAGGGAATAAGTAAATGGATAAATAGGCTGATGTTGAATTTTCCCCTCACTTGCCTCCACTGACACAAATAGGATCTACAGTAATTTATAATGCTGTTAAGGAGGCGGCTCTCTCTCTCCAAGCGAGGTGTCTGTCACCTAGCGAGCACCAGGCCTCTCAGTGTGGAAGACCTGCAGCACCCTGACACCCTGCTTTGCTATTCCACACACACGGCCCAAAGGCTAAGTGACATCAAGCCTCATTATTGTCATCACATGCCACATTTGTAACTGGTTAGCGAGCAAATTGTGATAAAATAGGCTGATGCCCCTTCTGGCTGCACAAGCTGGACTGTTTCATAATGTTGGGAACCACATCGGTGTGAGGGAAAAAGAGGACGGAGGTGGTGTCTGTGGTAAAAATGCTAATTTCTGTGTTTTCTATCTATGGTTTTTCTAAACTAATTGTGTCTGAGTGTGCAGCAGTCAACCTGCCGACTGCTGTTCAGTAATCTGATTCTGCATGGTCATACAAGCTTTTCTTCTGACCCATTGTTTTCTGTGTATCCAGTCTCCTAGTTTGGACAGCTTATACATACACATTGTACCTCAAAATGTGCAGCTTGATCTGAAATGCTTTACTGTCAATTCACCTGAGGATTTTTGTAAAAACTCACAAAAAATGCACAAGAAATCTCAAAAGATGGATTCTTGGTAACTTTCTTCAACATGATTTTACATGTTTCCATTAACATGACAATAATGGAACCTAGTAGCAATAAACTAGAACATTTTCATAAAAATTCAAATGTGTGCACGAAAGTTTGATGAAGACTGATGCAGCTGTATGAACCTGGACTGTTTCACTGTATGAACCGGGACTGTTTCACTGCATGAACCTGGACTGTTTCACTGAATGAACCTGGACTCTTCCACTATATGAACCTGGACTGTTTCATTGTGTGAACCTGGACTGTTTCACTGTATGAACCTGGACTGTTTCACTGTATGAACCTGGACTTTTTCATCGTATGAACCTGGACTGTTTCACTGTATGATCCTGGACTTTTTCATCGTATGAACCTGGACTGTTTCACTGTATGAACCTGGACTGTTTCACTGTATGATCCTGGACTTTTTCATCGTATGAACCTGGACTGTTTCACTGTAGGATCTTTGACTCTTCCACTGTATGAACCTGGACATTTTCACTCTATGAACCTGGACTTTTTCACTGTATGAACCTGGGTTTTTCCTCTGTATGATTCTGGCCGGTTCCACTCTATGATCCTGATCCTGGGATCAGAGGATGTTTTGTAAAAGATGTTAGAATAAACACAGTGGAAATATGGTCCTGTAGAAAACATAATACACACAAGACAAAACCAGCAGAGAGCCAAGGAACAACACTACCCTGGGTTTAGAAAAACTTCCTGCAGAGTTCTCCATTAATATCTCAGGCATTGTCGGCCCTCTAAATCTAAAAACAACTCCAACATGCTCTATTTGTATCTCTCAAATACTCTGCAGTCGTTCGTCTCCTGTGCCTTCCACTTCAGCGTCTATGTTAAGACCGCTGAGCCCCCTAGCTCCACCCCCAAAATAACATCAATGAAATTAGAGGAATTCATGAAATTGAGTCCCAAGCTCTTCTCCCGGAGATACATTGAAGGAATCAAAGGCAGCGATAGCCTGATTTGGTGTCACTTCTCCAAACGGCTTATTATTTTATTTTAAATGCTGCGAAACACGTAACGTCCCCATAATCTAATCACCTCTATTATGTGCCGAAATCTACTTCTTTGTAAAATTTCACGAGTTCATATGAGGCTCCATCACAAAGATCAATTTGACACAGCACAGGAAATGAAACACATTATTAGTAAAACCATTATTAATGAATTAATAAACCTCTGTTACACCATAATAGTTAAAGAATTCTGTTTTGAATGGGGCTGGGGACCATTTTATGATGACTCAGGTTTTAATGACAATCTTTTAGTTGCTTTCTCATTCATTATTTTCCATCTATGATTCTATTTTCTGTACTCATCATTATTTTAGCTTGTTTTAACTACTAGTTAAATAAAATTCATTTTTCCTTTTATTATGAAGTTTTGTTTTACCGTTTGTGTGAATATTTATCTCATTCTTTCTCATTTCTTTTCATCTTATTTTGCAAATACAATTCTAGGCGTAAATTCTGAATAAATTGCATTGCATTTATGTATTTATTATAAAGGTGTTAGGGTTCCTGATATCACTCTGCGACAGTGGCACCAGAAAATATTGCTCTGAAATTGCTTTTATCAGCAAATAAGAAGAGTTCTGCAGGATCGATACTGCTGATTTTGCGCCTGTAACAAAAACTCTGTGTTAGCACTTATTTGCATGGTATTTCTAAATGCATCACATCTCCATGCTGTCTCTGGTGAGCTCTTTTAAAAAAATAAATAAATCTACGCACAGAAATAATGAGGAGGAAAATCTCTTGCTTGCATCAACTCAAATTGGCAGAATGAAAATCTGTCTTAAACAAAAGGAAAGACCCCCATGGCGCCTGGGTCTACAGTTTCTGTCACATATATTCCTTGGAGGTTTCATGTGACAAATACAGAAAGTTGCTTTGTCCCTCCTCTTGTCACGTTACACCCCTTACCCAGAGTTTTTTTTCCCCTTCCCTTCCTGTTGTCTGGCTGTCTATGCTGTCAGCTCATAGCCTGGCACCTGCTCTCATGTTCCTAATTAGTCTCATTTAATTAATTATATACTGCAGCACATCTCCTTATTTTTCTGGCTTCCCCTGCTTTTAAGCGCCTTTGTTTCAAACTCGCCGAGGAGATCGGCGCAGAGGTTCTGCTCAGTTCGGGGTTGTGACTCCCGTGCCAGTGTGAGGATTTACATCCTTTCTGGATGATCGACTCCATGAAAGGTGCTTATTTGAAACATAGCGGCGGCCACAATGGAAGGATGATTCCTTCATTAAGCTTCGATGTACTTCCTGTTTCATTAATGTGGCCGCGTTCCCGCTTTCGCCGTGGGCTGTAAGGAAAACCTGATGGCATAATCAGCTTCCCAGCTGCCACTCCGTCCTCCTGTTACAGCGGGATACACAATGTGCCAAAGAAAAGCTTTCATCAAATATTTACCACCTGATCAACACAAGACAATAGAGAAAGATCAGACCTTTGACTGGATAGGTCAACCACGCACTCATTGAGTTTCAAACTAGAAGCACGTGAGAAGACAGGAGTCGCCCTATAAACTCTGCAGAATTTATCTTCAGCTGTCATCACCGCCTCTAGATCAGAGAGGAGCTCCTGATAAGTATTTCCTCTTAAAACAGTCCCATCATAGTTTGACCCTCCTCACGTGACTTGCTGACTATGAAAGCCTACTTTTAAGATTTGGAATCACATTAGTGTCATTATTAATTTGACAGGTCTTACACTGTAAAAAGTGAATTGTTTGATGAACTCAAAATATTACTAGATCTCGTCACAACCAATTAAATTAAGTATTTACAACTTAAATGAATATGTTGGACTCTATGTTGGAAATATTTCATTTAGGTTAATAGTTGAGGTAATTTCTTTGAGATCATCAACAATTCTCTTTTTACAGAGCAGGATTACAGCCCAAAAGCATAAACAAAAGAGATTCCAGGTTTGGAAATCTTTTTCAAAACAACTTTTTTTCATGTTTTTACCTAAAACAGTAAATAAATATTGGTTTAATATTGGTATTTTTTGGTATATGACACAATTTTATTCTTGAAGGGTTTTAGAACAAATATTAGACACTGTAAGAAGTGGGTTTTTAAAAATGTTTTGACTCAATAAGACTTCATTTATTGGTGTGAAAAAAAACAGGTTTTACGACAAAACAATTTAGAAAGAATCGCTCAGCTCGGGTTGTAGTTCAAGAATATTTCACTTTCTGAACAGAGACGCTGAAGTGGAAAGCGCAGGAGACGACCGGCTACAGAGTATTTGAGAGACACTCAAATAGAGTATAGATAGAGTTTGTTGTAGGTGTCGGTGGATTTAGAGGGTGGAGGTAACCCGGACATGAATGGAGAAACTCAGGGTACAGTTGAGCTTTGGTGGAGGTTTACACACTCTGAGTGCCTTTTTTCAGTTCCTTCTGTTTTCTTGTTTTCTCACTGTGAAGCAGGTCGATTGCTACGGCAGCTTCATCGGTCACTTTGTGTTAGCTTTACCTCTAGATTCTTTTTAAGAGTGCAAAGTAACCTGGCTTATAAAATCGGTTAGGATATAAACCCAGTCCCACTGGCATGAATCCTAAACCTACTCCTTTAAATGCCACATTGAATAATGTCCAACCCAAGCAAAACAGCCCAAAAACATGTAAGGTGACGAGGATTTTCAACATTTGTTGTACGAATGATTGATTGAAAAAGTATTGATCTTGAATATCATGAATAAATGTCTCGTGTAGTTAAGGAAAACTTTAATTTTGGACTTACTAAAAAAAATCTCTCTGTCCTATCTCAAATTTTTACTTCACCAGCTGCCACTTCTTCTAAATACCTCCATCCAGACGTCTACCCAGCTTCCTCTGATAAATTCACCTGACCCGTAGCCATACAGCATCAGACACGCCCCTTCACTTTTTTTCAATGATCTCAGCACTTTGTTTGGTGCTTGGAAACTAACTTATGTATCTAACTAGGACGCCTCCCTTTGGATGTTTTTAAGGCATGTCCAACTCGGAATAGAACCCAAGTTAGAACCAGAACTGGCAGGAGGTACAATATCTCTCATCTACCCTCGGAACACCTTGGGATCCACCAGGATGAGCGTGAGAGTGTTGCTGTGGAGAGGGATGGGAGGGCAAAAAAAAATGCAACAAAATAATTATGAGTCATTTTTTGAGTAGCCTTAATGTTGGTCTTGTTTTATGGTCATAAGGTCGTGAGAGTGACCCGACTGAAGATACTCAATAGAAACAAAACAGGCGTAAGTTTCCTCAATGGCAGTCAGATGTTAAAAAATCTCAAACGCCGCTGAGCGGGACAATTAAATGTATTTATTCTTCTACGGGCAGCAGCTGTCACGGCCTAACATTTGTTTGCTCTTTGAATAATCACGTGTTGTTGTGCTTTGATTCAGGTTTGTTGCTAAAGGACCTGTTTACGTAGAGGAGATGACAAGAAGTCGAGTTGACAGGCCTGGAGTGAGACAGTTAAATGCCCCCTTGCTGCTCTGGATAATTAATAAATAGAGTACCAGGGGAGTCCTGTCATGGCTTCCTCTATGACAGGGGCTGTCTCCAGTGCGCTAAAGCATTAAATGACCAATTCCTGTCAGGCTAACTTCCACTGCACTCCCTTGGCGCCCTTCCGCTTCCCTCTCTCTCTCTCCCTCCCTCTCTCACATTGTCTCTCCTTCTTCCAAAGAGAGCTACTTTGCTCTTTTTGCTTGGAGTTTTTCAGCGACTGATGGCTCTAGTTCATTTCTGCTGAATTAATTGGTCCCTGAATGAATTCTGTTGACAGGGCAATTCATCATGTGTTTGGCCTGACAGTGACTGGGGTGTTGGGAGTGTGGTGGTGGTGGTGGGGGGGAGGCGAGGGTGAGGGGGTGCTGCAGGAGAAGATGGGGTTATGGGGGGGAAAGGATTTGGGGGTGAGGGGGGTGTTTTGGGGGATTATGCCCTAGCTCACTATTATTCCTCTTTTCTGCTAACAGGAATAGCCTGCGTCAAATTCTACTTCCCGCTCCTCGCCTCTGTCGGAATATTTCCCCGCTCCCAAACAAAAACGCCTCGCTGACAGATCCAGCTGATTAGGGGGCTCCTCTGTCTGCTTTGGAGGATATCCTCATTACGAGGCAGTCAGGTAGCGAGCCCCTCCAGCCAGGACCACCAGCGTCTGTTCTGTGGGACCTGACACTAAGAGAGGTGCATTGCATTAGGCTTTAATTGCATCATGTATCACAAAATAGCCATTAGGGTAATTATTTACTGGTGAAGGGTAAATGAGATTTGGCGCCGAGCTGAGCCAGCCGGGCAGCCGGCCTGCACTGTAAAACTGAATCTAAACAGTGACATGCTGTACACTGCAATGCAATCTGGGAGAAATAATCACAGCACTGGTAGAGCACGCCGTTATTTACAGGGATGCATGCTGGGAAGTTGAGAGAGAAATGTGAGGGAAGTATAACCTGCTAAGTTTGATGAGATACATGTCCAGTGCTGCATCCATGAGGCGACCCCCAGAAGCTGCCATTTTTAATAAGTACCTGCCTAAGAGGGCGCCTGGGACCAACCTCGTCTGTGCAGGTATACATACCAGGTTTGATACACGGTTAAATGGCTACTCTAAATGTCAGGGAAAGAATTCAGTGAAGCTTTTCAAATGCGTTACAGGGACCTTATCAGTCCCTTCAACCTGCCCATGTTTAACTGGGTCATCCCTGACAGCGAGAGTATGTCCCCCGAAAGCCCCAAATCCCCGGCATTGTACAAGCAATCCCCCTAATTGACCTCCTCTAAGTAGAAAAAAGAAATAATGCTTTTCGTTTTATGATATAAAGTAAGATAGATATCCTAGAGGTTAGTAAGTCATGATAATAAAAAAGCATTTTTTGGAAGTTTACAACTGGCTCTTCAATCCAGTCCATCAATCCAGTTATTCCGCACACTAAGGTCTTTGTGGGATCAAAACTTGGACATGATCCATGAAATAGTTTTTGAGTTGTGCATTAAAACAAAGAATCTGCGGCGGTCACTGACAGAGAGGCAGTAGATGGAACTCAACATCGGTGGGAAACCTGAGCCTAGGAGAATTCTCCTGCAGGTCTTCAGTCTTCAGTCGCTCCCTTTACCTGGTCTTGACGTAAATTAGGCTCCAAAGCTATTGTGAAATAACACATCCTCAAAAACGATCGCAGGCCTGCAGTGGTGCTATTGAAACTATCGAGTAATCCTTAAGTTTATTTCTAAACTGATATATATTCCCTGATTTCTGGAAGCTGCTGCTGGTTTGAGAGTCTAGCAACCTTCAATATCTATAATATCTATAATAACTATAATAACTATAATATTTATAATACCTACATTATCTATAATGTCTATACGACCTCACTGCTGAGCCAGATTTGATCAGATTTATTTGATACTGGAGCCTTTCTTTTCAAGCACCACTGCAGTCTGTGTGCCTCATACGAGTCGTTATGACATGGGAAAAGTTATGAGCTGCATCTTCAAGTTTTAAGTTTTAAGTTTTATTTTTCAAATTTTTACTCACTTTATGTCAGCAGCCTCATAATATTGTTGGACGGCGACCTTCATGGTACCCTAGGGTGCACCCCAGCATGGCTGGTCTTTCCATGCAGGGGAGTAAGCAGCAGTGTCCTTAAAATAAACTACCTAGTATTTTACTTTATACTGCGTAATATTTTTTTAGCGTTGGTATTATTACTGTCATTAGAACTGGAATTCAGTATTTTGCAGGTAACGATGCAGCCGGTTTATTACTATAAACTGGCAGTCAGAAGTTTTGCAGTGTAGTTTTGACAGAGGTGGGGCTCTCACCTTTCCTCTCAACACATCTAACCAGAGGTCATTTGCTTCATTTGGAAATATCCCATCATCCCACCCTTCTCACTCTTGCTTTCAGTCAAGCGGGGCACTTATTACGTCCAATCAATCAATGCTCACTCATTAGGAACCTCCCCTCAAGTATCCTCTGGATGGCCTCACGCAGCAAGAGTCAAAAATTACCTCATAATTGCTGCTCAGGCATCATAACAAGCTAGGCTGCCCCGCCGACGCCGCCTTACAAACAGGTCTAACACAGGAATTGATGGATGCTGGAGGATCCTGTTATATATCGCCATATCCAATTAGATACAGCACATAAAGCAGCAGATCCATTCCCTCTTCTCACTACGTCCAAACCAGATATAGAGATGTGAAATGCATTTTCATATTTTCTACCCCCCCTCCTCTCCACATCCTCTCTTCTTGTCAGTGCAAATGATAACATCCTGAAGATTTATTGTACATTTGACACACCAGTAACCAAATTATAATTCAACCGCCGCCGCGTATTCTTAGAACCGCTGTACAAATGTGACAGCGAGTGTGTTCAGTTGGCGTGTACGACTGCAGAGCAAGTTGAAAAGGTCAACGCTTTGATCTGACATTGTAGTTTGACGTTGTGCATGAACACCTTCTCTCTTACCTGAAGTAAAATGCTTTCTCATTACCTTCGCCAAGGAGGTTATGTTCACCCGTATCCGTTTGTTGTTGGCTCATTTGTCAGCAGGATTGCAAGAAAAAGTGCTGCCTGTATTTACCCCAAACTTGGTGGAAGGTTGGGACAGGGGTCAGCAAAGAACCAACTGGAGGCTGATGCAGGTCTGGATAAACGGGCGCGCTGAGGTTAAGCTTCGTCATTAACGCTAATTACGCAAAAACTGCCGAAACGTGTGGAGGGGCGGGCATGGGCCTGACTAGATTAGCAGATAACAAAATCGTTTGGACTTGTCTGTTGTTTTGTGCTTTTGATCCGAAATAAATAATTATATCCCTGAAAAGATGGCAATATTATTAATTTCACAACTCTATCATCAATTATCAGTCAATCAATCTTTATTTATATAGCGCCAATTCACAACAACAGTTGTCTCAAGGTGCTTTCCAGAAAGAGCAGGTCTAGACCAAACTCTTTATATAATTATCTTATAGATCCAACAAATTCCTCCGATGCAAGCGCTTGTCGACAGTGGCCAGAAAAAACTGCCTTTTAATGGGCAGAAACCTCGAGCAGATCAAAGACTCAGGGTGGACGGCCTGCTGCCATGACCGGTTGGGTGTGAAAAGAGAGAGAACCGACCTATTGAATTTTTTTTTTTAACCATATAGACCTTAGAGCAAGGAAGAACTGGATCGATTTTGGGAAATGTCGGTTGTATATTTCTGACACTAGGGGGAGCTTTATCTCCAAATGCAATACAAATTAATTGAGACTGCAGGAGATTTATCTTTTGTGAATATATGTCAGTTGTTGATCATATTTAAGAAAGGGGGGGGTTAAAAACTTCTTTTTTTTTTATTTGTGTTTTCTATTCTTTATATGCTGTGAAGCACTTTGGTCGAGTTTAAGTTTATATTTTTAAATTCTGCTTTGAAAGTAAAGTGACTCAACTCAACACCAGTATACCCATCCATCCATCCATCCATCCATCCATCCATGTATCCATCCATCCATCCATCCATCCATGCATCCATCCATCCATGCATCCATCCATCCATCCATCCATGCATTCATCCATCCATGCATCCATCCATGCATCCATCCATCCATGCATCCATGCATCCATCCATCCATCCATCCATGCATTCATTCATCCATGCATCCATCCATCCATGCATCCATGCATCCATCCATCCATCCATCCATGCATCCATCCATCCATGTATCCATCCATCCATGCATCCATCCATCAACCATCCATCCAAGGGTATTCCTGATGCCCCTCTCCCCAGTAAACTGTGTGTGCTGTCACTGGTAGTTTGTTTCTACTTATGTAGGTCTCTACATTTATGCATCTGGATCCCGGGATCTCAGGAACGATGTGATATTTAATCCCTCCTGCTTCTTTACCGTCTGTCCCGGATTCTGTCCTGGGATCTCCTCCGTGTTGGACATGACTGACAATGTTGCCAAGTGTATAATTATTGTATTTGTCTGATCTTTTTACCCTCGGTACGATGCACATTTGAAATATTTCCAAAATCCCATGAAGATATTTAGGATAATTTGACCTTTTTATGACAATCTTACTTATATTTTGCATAAACTTGTAACAAATGATCTGATAACTCCAGGCTTTGTGTTAGAATGGTGTTATGATAACAACATGACAAAGAGCTTTGCATTAATAAAACAATGAATTAAAAGACACAAACAATGACAGTAAATAATCACAGATAATAAGAACCATTAAGAGACCATCTGGGAAATGAGACTGTAGGTTTAAATGATGAAAAAGCTCTCTTGAGAAGATGTGTCAATGAAGTGTTTTGGAGGATGATGCTGATTCTGCAAGTCTCTGCTCCTCAGTTTCACCATCCCAGTCACCGGACCTGTACGCCACAGAACATCTGTGTTTTAGAACAGAATAATATCTATTTCTTTCCTTGTATTGGCTCATTTTAGATCCTTTATATTCTTTCATTTGAGTGTATGGAAGTTGTTCATATATATGAATGCATATATGTATGTATGTATATTGTATGTATTGTTTCTGTTTAATTGTTGTCTCTGGTTCTATGCTGCTCTCTTGACCAGGTCACTATCGGAAACGAGATTTTCTATATATATGAGGATTTCACCTGGTAAGATAAACAAAATAAAAGACAAGTCTAAAAGACCATTGTCTTTGTCCTGTTTCTATTGTCTAAAAGACAATGGAAAACAATAAAGAAACATAAACATGTGTATATGTATACATACATAAATAAAAATAAACATTAAATAAAGGTATAAATAAAAATAGTGCAGTTGTGCAATAGTTTAACAGTGGACGTTATTCTGAGGTAGATGAATGATCGAAGAGATACGTTTTTTCAGACACAACAGTCCTACAGTGAGCTGTTGTAGATTCTGACTGCAGTTGGGACAAAGGACCTGCGGTATTGCGCTGTCTCACAGTTGTGGGTTTCGCAGTCTGCCACTGAAGGAGCTGCTCAGAGGTCACACAGTCTCATGTAGGGGGTGAGAAGTGTTGCTTGGTCAACATTCTTCTCTGACCCACCTCCTCAACAGAGTCCAGGGGACAGTCCAGGACAGAGCTGGACCTCTGGACCAGTTTCTCTTTGGAGGAATTGTCTCAGATCTTCTCCGATGTTCTCAAACCTCATCAGACACTACAGATGGAGACTCAGGGCTGGGACTGTGGCAAAAAACGTCGGAGAAAAATATTAAATACTGATTGCCAATAATTGTGGGACACAACAAATATTTGTTTTTTGTTATTATTTAAAGATATACCCATGAAAGATCATGGGTATATACTGCAACAACATTTTTTGCTGATTTTATTCATTTTTTCAAGGGTGCCAATAATTAGCTCTGGATTGTGGTATCGTCACACAGTTCTGAAAGGAAATGGAAAGTAACTTAACAGCCAATAATATCTAAACATAAAATACGAATAGACCAAAATTACGTTAAGTGACAAAGGTCTGCGTATGATCCGACCGGTGGGAAGATAAAAAGTCCACCTCTGCTATATACAAACAATGCACCCTTGTTAAAAGGGTGAATAAGAAAACACAACATTTATTCATACATACACAGACATTTGTGAAATATGTAAAAGATTATGAATGAATTTTTCCCTTTTGAGGATGACAGTGTTGCATCTCACACAACCTGAACGATAGAGCGTTCTCTATGGGCAGGAATCTGAGACAGACATTGGTGTTTGAACCATCGTCAGGAGTCAGGACTGAGCTGTTTGTTCATTAATGAGATAGAAGTCGGGAGGAAGGACGCTTCAAACCGGTTTTGTGTTTATGCATTCTGCATCGTCTACCTGCTGATAATCTTAACTGTAACTGACAGGCTGTGTAACTGCATTGTGAAGTTACTTTAAATTCTTTTTGAATCCACATCCTGCTGCTTGAGAAGCTCCGACTTGCTCCTTTTCTGTGTCTTAATAAATGACAATCAACATTTAACAAGTCATAAATTTTCCAGACCGATCGCTCCATACGAACGTGTTTTTGTCGCAACTTTTGAGGCATAACAATTCAATTTCCTCGTGAGCAATCTCCAGAATGAGGTTTACGCATTAACATAATTACTGCCTATCCGCTGTGGAGTAATAGCATTAATGTCAAAGTTAAGTGTGGAGAAAAAGAGAAATACAGAATTAAAATGATAGTTTGGGTGGATCCCCAAAAATGTGCAGTAAATCAAGATTTCAGCTCTCAGGCAGTAAAATGATTACGCCGCGTTTTTCTTTTCTTCTATCTATATTTTGATAAGTCTAAATAAGCTACTTTTTGAAAGTTTTTTTTGATGCCAATTGTGCCCATTTTTTAAGTACTTTTCTGTTTAATGTAGTCGATCTGAGATAATCTTTTGCTTTCATGATTGTATTGTCTGATTTAACGCTGACTGATCCATACATACAAGCTTCTTCTTTTTTTTTTATTCCAGAGGATGCTGTTGTCATCTGGCATGCTGCATACAATTTGAGCTTGATTGACAGATACATCCAGGTTCACAGTTTATTGGTTTCAGAGGAGAGCTCCAGATATGCCAATTTAGACGGGGAAATGACAGAAAAGTTTCCATCTAAATAGAATAATTCCGCTTCTGGGAATTCTCAGCTGGGGTAGCAGGAAGAGCTGAGGCCCCCTCCCTCCTTCTTTAACAAGGGGCTGTGAATGACAAACATGTACGTGAGTTAGGGGCTGACAGAACATCAGATCTTGATGCTTCACAGGGGAGCTATGAAATAAACAACAGGCAGAGAAATTGAATTACAAAGCAAAAAGGAGGGCGTCTCCTCACGGACCCCGAGGCAGCAGAGTGCACCGAAAAAACCCCAAACATCTATGGACAGGTCTTCACAAAGAAAGGCTTTTTTTTTTTGGGAGGAAAATATATGACAGAAGGATAAAAATGGCATATTATAACTTCAAAATATTTGATTCAATATCATATCATTCTGATAATAATCTTTATTTGTGGAGCGCCTTTCCAAAGTTTTATAATAATACATTTTAGTTCATTTAAAACGTGTAAAAATCAGTAAAAGGAAATGAAGAAGCTGAGTAAATACTCCCCACAAAAAGCTTCAAATAATTATTTCCACCGAAAAGGCCGGGATATAGCTATCGCCCAGACATGCGTCCGCCGCAGGTCCTTCGTGTTAACGCGATAACTTAAAAACCATTTTATGGATCAGTTTCAATTTTAATACCCATATAGAAGTACGTGCGAGGAAGAATTGGGTTGATTTCTGGAAAGGTTGGTTTTATTTTTACAACACTTGGGGGAGCTGCAAAAGCTTTTGGGCCATCATTTCTCAACTGTCGGTCGGAGTTAGTCCAAATTGGGTGCATATGAACGTGAGGAGATCCATGTTCTTTATATCATATTTTCCTCAAATAGTTCCTATCTTACTCACCAGGGGGAGCTTTTTTATGAAAAATATTTATTTTTGTAAGTAACTTTACATTTAATTTGAGGAGTTCAATCAGGGGGATTGCTTGAACAACGCAGGGGAATGAGGGCTTTATTAGGATATACAGGTCTAGGTCTAGTGTAGGTCTAGTTTAACGTGGTACTTATTAGAGAACAGATGATCTGATTTTGTATGATAGATCAGATATGTAGGAGAGAGAGGCCGTGACGGGTCTTTAGATCTATCCTGAAACATCCTGCCTGCTGACTTCATCCCATCCTTGAATAAAATAATGCGTTTTTATGGGTCTTATTTTGATCAGGCAGGTAAAAAGGCTGCTGCAGTCATTTTATCATGAGAATATAAACGCATGTTAAATAGTCTCCGAGTTTTTGAAGGATAAAATTGATTGTATTTCAAGTATTTCGGCCTTGTTGTTTAAGATAAGATAAGATATGACTTTTTTTTAAATCCCAAAAGGAAATAATAGGGTGCCCAAAGCTAAAGCTACTTTTCAGACACCAAGACTCTTTACCTTGATAAGATCCACCAGAGACATACAGGCACACCAGGGTCCATGGATCTCACTGGTAGCAGCATTTGTTTATCATCAGCATAAAGATGAAGAGGAACACCCTGTGTTTTTGTGCTGTGTCCAAGGTGACGCATCTACAAAGAAAACAAAACTGATCCTAAATACCTCTCTGTCACACCATACTAAACATACATGTTATGGAAACATACTGGACCCCCTCCTGGTTCCTTTCATTTTTTCAATCTCAGACCAAACTGTGTCGGATGTTCAAACTTAATTTATCCTAAAGCGTCTCGTTTAAACTCAAGCTTTGAATGAATAATTGTTTCGTGTCCGCTCTCATAGTGGACCCATGTGTCATGGATCCACTATTCCAAAGATACACCTTGATGACCCATGGAGGGTTTAAGAAAAAAGATTCCACGAACTGATGACTGGGCAGCGGTTTGAAGACAGGGGTTCTGTCACGTCTGGAGTAAACCAAAAACAGCATGATGTTGTGGAGATACTTCACTGTTCCAGGACCAGGACGACTCGCCACAGGTGAGGGAAACATGAATTCTGCTCTCTACCAGAAACATTCTGAAGGAGAATGTCAGGTCATCAGTCTGTGAGTCAGGGTCCATCTCTGAATGGCTCTAAAGGAAAAAAAAGTGGTGGTCCAGTCAAAGTATGAACTTGAACCTTGTTGAGACGCTGTGGTCGGACCTGAAAAGATCAGTTCATGAACACAAACCCTCCAATGTGGCTGCACCAACTGAATCCTGCAGAGAAGAGTGGGTCAAAATTCCTCGCCAGGGATGTCAGAGACAGACCTCCAGCTACCAGAGGAGATGGGTTCCAGAAGTTGCTGCTGAAGTTGGAACATTTAGATATGAAGTTCAGGGGGGAACCAGACTTCCTATTTGACAGATACGATGAAGCTGGGACCAGAACTCCTCACCCAGTTGGCTTTAAGGTGCGGGAGCGTCATCAGCTCCCTGCAGGAGGTCGCAGGTGACCTCATGATGTTCCCTGAACCCAGACTGAAACTTCTCAAACATCCCTGCCATCCAGGCACGGCCACGGAGGACAACTTTTTTTGCCATTAAAACAAGAATTTGCACTAAGAAGCGAACAACTGTATTATTCATTCCCATTTCAAACATCTGCGTGGCTTTATAATCATACGCTCCCAAAGCCCAAATCCTTTAGCGCTAATCAGGACAGTGTCCACTTGTTGTAAATCAATAATGATATAACTAAATCATAGCAGGCGGCGGCGGCGGCGGCGGCGGAGGGATTAGGGAGCGGAGAAAGTGAGTGAAAATAAGCTGTAAGAGGGATTTCATGCATAAATCTCTCCCCACCAACTTAGCACAAATTGAATTCAGGCACACTACTAGAAAAATTAATTCAGCTTTACAAAGCGAGGAGAGGTTAAACACTTTATGTGCTGCTCAGTGATCCAAATCATGGAGAAAACATTTAGAGGCATTCTCACCGTATCCCCTTCCCACACACACACACACACACACACACACACACACACACACACACACACACACACTCACACACAATGCGATCTTTATAACTGGAAAGTAAATACATTTAACCCAAAATAGGCTCATTGGCAGCTCAAAGTCATTGAGCTTATTCCAACTTTTATTCAACACCTAAAATATACGTCCGATATCATCTCAAGCTAAATGTTTAGACTTAAGACGTGAACTTAAGCTGGTAACGCTTCATTTTAAGTCATTTTATTTTTAGCCATTTTAAGCTAGATATAAACACATTTAAGCAAAAACAGGGTTGGGGTCTTTCCGGCATTATTACATGTGAGATTGAGTCTTAATAATAATAATAATAATAATACATTTAACTTATAACGAGTCTTGAGTCTTGAGTCTTGAGTCGATGAGATTTCCTCCTGGGACCATTTTGGACGACAGAATCAAAGATCGATGCAGCGCCCAATCACAGCCAAAAATCTTCCAAGACATGTTTTCATTGTGTTGTGACTGTGTCGTCTCTTTTTTTCCCCTCTAATTTACCTATTTTCTACACCACATCATTCAATACCTTCACCTCCTGCATCCCTGGAGTTAGGTGTTATTGCCTTCGCCAAGGAGCTTCTGTTTTCACATGTTTGGGAGGAGAGGGGAAAAAGGAATGGAGGGATTTGAAGGGAATTCTACTCAGATGTAGGTTTTACATATTACATATTCTACAGTTGAATTTTTAGAACGTCACGTGTTTTGCAACATTTGCAACAAGATAAATAAAATAAAATAGAATCTGTTTTGATTAGTGACATCACAATGTGACTATTGCTGCCTTTGTTCCTTTGCTTCCTCTAATGTTTCTTTGCGGGTGGAGCTATGGGGCTCCATGGGCTGAACAGAGACGCTGAAGTGTTAGGCGCAGAAGACCACCAGCTACAATGTTTATAGAGTATTTTTTTTGGAGTTGTTGTTAGAATTAAAGGCTGTCAAAAACTCAGTCATTAATGGAGAAATTTGCATGAATTACATTTTTCTTATACCTTGGATACTGTTGAGCTCTCTGAGTAGATACTTCAGTTCCTGCTGTGGATTTTTCAAACCTTCAAAAATGATCATAAAAGAAACCTTAATGGGATCTATCTATCCTAAAAATGATGTCAGAATTAATGTCAGAATAAATGTAATATCTTAAAAAATTAAATCATAATAATGTCATAATTTTGAGAATAAAGTCAGTGTAAAGTCATAATTCCAAGAAAAAACCCATAAAAACTCTAATTAAAGTATTCAGACTCATCTCTCTTTAGTCTAAAATAGTTTAGGAAATATAATCAACAGGTGAATAGATCAAGAATTATTCATTTTTTATAAATAACATTTGTTTTAACATTTAAAAAAAGTTGATTAACAGGTATTCAAGACAATGACAACTTTTTTGTCAATCAATTGCCAAGATAAAAAAAAAACTTTATAGGTTCTTATAAAAATAGTAAAATATTTAAAAATAATGTGAGGCATGTTTTATATCCATAACTATGACCACAGCAATAAAACCAGTCATTCACTGCTATTTTGTAGAGTTAGAAGATTAATTAAAGTTATTGACAAGAACATAATAAACACAGAATCTCCTAAATCTACTGTTTTTCACCAGCAGGTCATTATTCAGATTCATTACCTTAGGAAAACTCAAAATTCAGTCGTAGTAAATTAAAAAATACTCAAAATGAATCTATGTTTGATCATTTGTCTGTAAGAAGCATTTTGAGTTCACAGTTCTCGTCAATGAGAAATAAAACTTATTTTAAGTTCTGCTGGATATAGTTGCATCTGTGCATCATATTTGATGAACTCAACGCATATTTGAATGGTTTTCTTCTCGATCTCAACTGTCAAAAGTAAATGAAATTGAATGAAACAAACAATATTTCCCTCTGTCAAATGAGTAGCAGGAAAATGCATATAACAAACTGAGAGAGTAAATATACTACTTATATAAAAATTCTATAATTCATTTTTATTTTACTAGGGAACTAAATTGTTTAACCAAAGAAATATTACAGTACAATTAAACTTATTTTGTTATTTCTGTAATTCTTGTAATTCAAAGGATACAATTTTGAAAAATAATAGATCGTCTGATCAAATTTAAGTCAGAAATCTCACTCAAAACTCAGAATTCTGACTTCCTTCTAATAATTCTGACTTGATTTTAAGAATTCTGACTTCATTTTACGAATTCTGACTTTGAACCCAGAATTCTGGCTTCATTCCCCCCACAGTAAGAAACAGCGCCTTTTTTTCCGTAAAAGATTTCACTTTTATTATTGTACAAGTGAGACCGGCATAATGAAAGTGATAATACCCATGAACATGAGAGACATTTTTTCTTACTGTATTTACAGAGAAGTGTCTTCACATCACACACAAAAAGATCTTTCTACAAAAAGACAAAATCAATTTGCAAATAAGATAATTAAATAAACCACCTACCTTTAGGTTTACAGCTGAATATGCATATGATGACCAACTCTGCACTGCATAGAATTT
Source organism: Lophius piscatorius (assembly GCA_009660295.1). Lineage (NCBI taxonomy): Eukaryota > Metazoa > Chordata > Actinopteri > Lophiiformes > Lophiidae > Lophius > Lophius piscatorius. The sequence goes on along the minus strand of VRLP01001041.1, from coordinate 57,192 downwards.
ATACATAGACTTTTTCCTCATGTGGGTTCTCCCTAGCAACAACAACAATTATAACGATAATAATAATACTGCTCTCGTGATGCATATAGGCGACCTGTAAATAAACAATAACGAGGACTAAGTCTTTGGCAAATGCAAATACATTCACATGAGGACATGATGAAGAAACCGTGGCTCCAGTGTGGTCGGAGGAAGTTGGCCTGAAACATGAGGGCGAGTCAGGAGGGGGCATGTTTAAGGCATTTAGCTGAAATCCTTGAATACACACATGATTAGAATCGGGATGGCTGTTCTGTCCTTCCTTGTGGTCGAATGCCAAAGACTTAATAAATAAAAACTGTGAGAACATACAGTAGTAGTGCATCGAGGCGATGGCATGATGGGCCTTGAACTCCGGGGAGAAGATCTGTGTAGTGAGTCTTAAGTGCCTTTTCAGACTGAGACGGGGATTATGCATCATTTTTCTGCATAAGTGTTGCAAACCTCCAAAATAGTGCAAAATTAACAAAGAAAATAACAAAACAAAATAAAGATTTTGCCTGATGACCTCCTCATGAATCAGAAAATCCCTAAATGAGTATTCTGCAGATTAGTCGTTAAAAAAAAAAAAAAAAAAAAAAGAAAGAAAAAAATCATTTTATGAATATATTTCTTGCAAATAGCGGGCCATGGGGATATATTGTCATGACTTAGATGGATGTTCATTTTTTTTCTCTCATTTTCATTGATTTCATTTTTACATCTTGATTGTGTATCACAGAGAACATGTCCTAATCTTCTCATGGCATAAGAAGCGATTTACTCATGCTGGATGTTTGATCAGTGACACTTCAGATGGATTTAAAAAACAAAAAAAAAGTAGACCGCTGATCTCCTTCTGCCGTGTCGAGAAAAAGAATGTACAGTATTGATCCATGGTGGGATGGAACTGTGACGCTGCTACAAAGGGAAAATAATCAGTCATTTTTTTTAATTAGCCACAGTTTTTCTTTGTGTGTGTGTGTGTTTGTGTGTGTGGGTAGCGTTCATCAGTGTCTCTGGTAGAAGATTTTTTATTTTTTTTGGCTGGGTGGGTGGACAGACGTCATCTGGAATCCCAAAAAAACGCAACCGTGTGAGCCGGGAACATCTTTTGCGCTGTTGCTCAGTGTCCATTGGACCATGACGCTCATACCGGGGCAATATGGAGGCTAAGGCCATGGTCCTGCAGGTTGATTTGGTTTCCATGGTAACTAGTGACGGTCATAGGCAGTGGCAGCAGTGGGAGGGGCGGAGCCTCTCGATGCGGCACTATAATAATAAGGGGAACCTGAAAGTTAAGAGAAGAACGAACCATTTCAAAACAAATACAAAATTTACTAACATTATTTTTGAGCTGTTTGATTTACACGTTATTTCATGTTAAACTTTCACACATAATATTTTTACGTTTTTGAAGCTAAGCATCAACAGTTGTCGCTGCATCTCAAATTTTCCATTCTGCACACATTATATTTAATTTTGCAAATTTAAGCGATATCTAAGTTTTTTTCTTCTTAAGCATAAACGATAAGCTACAAAGCCATGCCTGCTAATTAATACACCGTTTGGGTTGTTCTTGTTCAGGGGCGGGGTAATTAAATGTATTATTATTATTGTTATTATCAGTAATGCTCTGTAAGCACTTCAGTTAGCAATTTGACAGTTGCTGCAATTCAAAAATTGCAGTTCAAGGATAGAGATTTAGCTGATGGTCAATTAAATATTTACTAATATTTGAAAGAAATACTTGGTCACTTTAGTATTACTACTGTTAGCTAAATTGTCAGTTAATTAGCAGGGCTTCTAAAAATTGCAGGGTTACAATTTGACACTTCTAACGGGTAGGGGGGGATTTACCTAATATTCAATAAATTCCTTGTTAACTTTTAAGTCAAATGGTGAATTTATCACTTCAGGCTAACTAGCTAGCTGGTTAGGAGTACTTGCTAATAACTGCGCCGTGTACTGCAATTTGACGGTTGCTGTTCAAGGGAAAAGATTTAGCTAATGGTTATTAAATAATTTGTTAATTATTGAAATAAATACTTAGCTACTACTAAAAGCAAAATGGTAAGCTTATAATCAGGAAATGCTAACAATTAAAAAGTTGTTAATACTAGAATTTGACGCTATTTAGTGTTTGGGGGGCAGTTTAGGTAATGTTCAGTAAATCATCTGTTAACTGTTAAATTCTAATACTCAATCACTTCAGGCCATATAGCAAGCTAGTTGGCTGGGAATGCTAACAATTACACAGTGCTAAGGCTGTATTTTGACAATTGCAATTCAAGAGAAGTGCTTTGGCCAATGGTCTATTAATTATTTTTAATTGCGAGTATTAAGTCTCCACTATAACCTCAGGCTAATTAGCAAAGTACTTAGCATAGATACAAGTTGACAACAGTTGTTCAAAACAGGTATAATGCTAACACTTAATTCCTCATTCCCTAATTCATACGTTTCATTAAGAATGAATTATGCTCAGCTGTAACTGATGGCTAAATGGTAAGCTATTATATATAATTAGCAGGAAATGCTAACAATTACAATATTAATATTATTAGGTAACATATTTGGAATTACTTTTCCAGGGATTAAGTTTGGCTGGTGTTAACCTAATCAATAGGAGTAATGCTAATGAACTATTTTAGGCTCAAGTAAGCCGGTTAGCAGGGTATGTTAGTAATTGCTAACTCGCCAAGGTTACAATTCAACATCTATTGAAGGAAAGGTTCGGGGAACGGTTACCTAGTCATTCGGCGTAATTCTAATTTACTGTTGAAGGCTAAAGTAGGCTAGTTAGCCTGGAATGCTAATGCTCGTAAATTGCTTAAGCTATAATTGCTGTTCATCTAAACATTCTCATCCTCTCTCTCTCTCTCTCTCTCTCTCTCTCTCTACTCACTTAGTAACGCTGGGTTGCTGAACCGCCAGGCTTCATTGTAGGTGGTGTACTGTGGATGACTATAGGGGTTCCCCGAAAACTCACTCCCTGCAAAACAAAACAACAAATCAATTAGCATTTCAATGCATCCAACCATTAGCCCTTCAACATGCAGTCATTTCTTCTAATTCAAAACAGGATGCAATTTGAGGGGGGAAAATGATAGTCATCGTTGTGCGGCTAGTCAAGCAAGTAATTTATTTCTTTTTCATTTCACTTAAGTTATGCAACACTGAACAATACAGGATGTGACACTGAAGGCGGCTTTCCCTGTCCCATTTATGGATATCTAGCCATTCTTCTTCCTCCAATATATTCCAAACTGGCATTTTAAATCCAGAGTGGTAATAAACAGCTCCTTGCATACATTCTTAATACGCGGCAATAAATACTGCAACCTGTCTTGCAGGAATTTCAGCATCTCCAAATGTGAAGCCTGTCGTTCTGCAGGTCCGGTGTTGGAAGAATTTCATAACAGGGCGATGTAAGTTGGGGCACGTCAGTTAGCACTGCGGTGGGTTCAACATGTTTCTTTCTTTTATGGGAAAGTAAAGGCCAGAATTTATACCAAGCCGCTGAGAAATTGCTTTGCTTTAACAATGTTTTGCGCCTGTCACTAAATTTAGTGGTTGTGCAGAGGATGAATAGGTTGTAACACAAAACCACAATCCATGGGATTAAACTCGCCCCCCCATCTTTAGCTTTGTGCCACACAAGAACAAATGGAAAGAATGAGAATGTTTGACATGATGTTTCCCTCGCCGACATGATTTAACAGGTTTATTTTAGTTAATCTGGACTGCTCTGACATACTATGTCGTTTTATTAGGAGCTGGTAAAGTGTGTGGAACAGACAAAGCACTCAAATAGCATAGAGTATATGCTAATTAGATAAAAAAGGATTATAATAGTGACACACGAGCAGGAAAATACACACATTCACAAAGTATCATGGGCTACACGTGGCAGTTGTGTCGAACTAAACAATAATACATATTAAAGGGTCAGTTCACCCAAAAATACAGTGCTTTTAATGACGCAAACAATTTAAAATCATCTTTTTCCTACTTATATAGGAGAGAAATATCTTTATCCTCATAACATCTGCCCTTTCATATATTTGTCACCCTTATTTAATTAAAACGCTAATCTTTCTTTTGTCAATTGAGTTAAATGAACATTCCCTTATACATGATAGCATTGTTTTTTGTATTTATGTAGTTATTTCTGCAGCGCAATTCAGCTGCTTTATAAGTCATTTTTCTGCTTGACCTCAAACTTACCTGCTTATCTGCTGCTCCACATATACTTATCAGCCAAAACATAAACACCACCTGCCTAATATTGTCTGGGCCCCTCGTCAAAGTTTCCAGTGATGTCTCTGTGCGCTCTGATATCCTTCTATCAGAACTAGCATTAACGTTGTCAGCATTCGGTGCTACAGTAGCTCTTCAAAGCGCCAGCCTTTGCTCCCGAACGTGCTTTAATGAGCTTTGTGTGTCCGTGACCCTGGCGTAGGGTCACGGGAAAATCTTCACTCAGAGACTTATACTGTATATCCCACGCACTTATCGTGGCCATTGTAATTGTTTAAAATATAATGGAAAATCAATGTATGCCCTCTGATGCTAGAAATTAAGTTAATGAGAGATGAAAAAGATCTTTAGAATTTTTTGTCAGGATTTCCTGTAGTAACAAAAAATATACTGAATAGCAGCACTTAGGGAGGTAACGAGTACGAGGTGTGTAAGGAACTTTAAGCATGTTTTACACACATGTTTTATGAATTCAGAGAAAAGTTATATCCATTTTCTTAAAATGAGAAGCAAAATAGTGAAAAACCTTATTAGCTAGATAAAAAGGAATGAATGAGATTTTTACTTTCTTAAAATTTGTTTTTTGTTGTTGTTTTACTGAAGATTAGAAGAAATATATATCATTTTTGATGAGACACACAGAAATTCTGTTACTAGAAAACAATTTAATGAAATATGTGTGTGTGTGTATGTGTAGTGTTTTTATCTTTTCTTTTAAAGATAAAGTGTTAACTAGGGACGGCTGACATAACCTCCTAGGCTGAGATGATAACAAAGGAAAGGACAATGAAGGACCGGTCTGGGCCTGAGATGGGTCACGTGATCGGTGAATGATATGCTAAAACAGGACACACTCCGCTGGTTTTCTGCATCCATGTGGTTTAATCACACTGAGGCAGCGTTTCTGTGGTGATGCTGGAGTTGAAGAGGCATAGAAACCAGCCACCAAAACCACCTTCCTGGCCGGCCTGACCTCCGCAGAGAGACGGAGCTTGAATATTTACCGCGCTCCCATACCTTTTGACCCTTAACTGTTTCCATTGAACCTGAATAGCAGGTTAAGTAGAAGAGGGGTGGAGGATATGCTCTGAAGCTCAGGGGCTGAGGAGGGCTGTTTATCGGCGCCCGCTGTGAACGGATACTCTTGGAGATAATGAACAATAGGGCATGAGGGGAATACAACGAGAAAGAAGGTCCTGCCACTGATCGCTTATTCAGCCTGTCTGGTCCAATCATATTACGGCGTTGATATGAGGAAGAGCCTGCCTCCTCCTCTGCAGGGCAATATTGATCGGATCTCTGCGTAATTTGCCGCTATAGTCTCATCAGACTGGCTCTATAGCGTCTACACCTGCTCATAAAACAGGCAACGCCACCTCCTAAACAGACCATAATGACAATATGAAGCAGCGGCGCGTCTCTCACTCACCAGGAACCATTCCAGCGAGCGTGGAGGTCGGGTAGCTGCCCTGGCCCGTGGGGGGAACATGAGGGGGATACCCTGGCAAGGTTGTGTTGGTCATATCTCGACCTGGAGACACAAAAAGAAACAGAAATCACATCATGATTGCTTTTGAGAAAAATCTTCTCTGTTAATTAGATTCTCCATTTTTTTAAGGCCCTACAAAAACGGTTGTGTTTTTGAAGCATGTGGAAGTGTACACTGTTCAAGGTATACTTATTTATCCCCAATGGGGCAAGTTCTTGCAGCGTAAGCAATAAATATAACTGAAAAACAGCACAAGGTGAAAACAGGGTTATAATCACTTATTTAAAGTAAATTAGCAGAAGGGAGGAATTCATTCTTGAAGCTGTTGATTCTACAACTCAGCAGATTCTCAGATATGATTGACCAGGTGGAAACAACCCGAATGGGTCATTCAAATCAGAACCTGCTGCACATCTTAAAAAATACCTCCAGCCTGCTCTCTGAGTTTTAAGGTGAAGGAAGAAAACCAGCAGATAAATGAGGTTAAATCAATAAAACAACCAGAGACTCATCACAAGAGATGAATTCTGAGCTTCCAATGAAAACACAAGTATCTGTGGGCATTTACTCAAAGTTAATCAAGATTCAAAATGAACTTAATTGTCATTCGGAATATCAAGCACACAAGTCCACAGCAGGATGACAAGGTAAATGGCTCTATCTAATAAATAGATAAATAAATAAACGTTTAAAATCACGAGAATTCCCTTTGGGGTTCGCCACAACAGCTCATCTTCTTCCATTTTAACCTGTCATCTGCACCTTCCTCCGTCACGCCAACCAACTACATGTCCTCTCTAATCACATCCAGAAACCCCCCCTTTTGTGTTCCCCTTTTCCTCCTGCTGGTACCTCCATCTTCAGTATCCTTCAACCAGGAGATCACCTGTCCCTCATCTTCACGTGCCCAAACCATCTCAATCTGGCCTCTCTTACTTTGTCTCCAAGATATCTAACCTGGGCTGTCCCTCTGTGCCCCTTTGTAATCCTGTCCATCCTCGTCTCTCCCAGAGAACATCTTAACATCTTCATCTCCACCACCTCAAGCTCTACCAGCTGTCTATGGTCAGTTCCATTGTCTCTAAAATATCCAGCAGAGCTGATCTCACTACCGTCTTGTTAACTTTCCCCTTCACTCCTGCTGCTACTCTTTTTTTAGGGATGACTTCTGACACTCTTCTCCACCCACTCCACCCTGCTTTTACTCCTTTCCATACTCCTTGTTTTTGTCCACCCATGTGGTCCTATCTCTGCTCTTATATAGGACCTTGTGCTCCTCCCTCTTCATGAAATATTTTCCATTTACATGCTCCTCTAAAGATCAACCACCATCAGTCCATCCACTCTACCTGTCCTGAACACCAGGCCTGCCCATCACCTCCTCATCTGTTCTCATCTCTCCCCTCTGGGGATACTCTCCATCACCTCATCCAGCTCATTCCAGCAACTCCCTTTCTTTTGCAATTTACAACCAATTTGTGAGGCATAAGCGCTGACAATAAATGGTATATATATATATATATATTATAAATGCCAGTTATCTCACATAATACAATTATTGCATATAACATGATTATTGCACATAGCTGATGGATTTTTGAAAGCATCATTTACCATAATTATATAAGTATTATAATTCAGATCATCATATTTTATTATATGTGATCTGATTATAGTACATTACATAATTTTTGCATGTATGATAATTGCACATAAGATGATTATTGCATATACTATGATTAATGCATATAATATTGCATACTGTAATATAATCATTTCACATAACATGATTAATGTATGTAATACGATTAATGCACATGGTAGTGATAATTCCACATAGCAATATAAATATTTCTTCGTGCAATTACATCATATGCATATTTTAAATAATTTATTCTTCATCATTTGTGCTAAAGAAGAAACTATGAAACGTTTGAGTGCATAACATATATAAATATATATATCATTTTTTTATTTCCTTCAATAATTTCACATTTCTACAGCCTTTCTATCTATTACAGCTTGAGCTACTTAATGGATTTGGATGTTGGAACTGTTGGACATTAGTTGCGGTAAACACCTTTCTGAGTAGATTCTCTCTTGAAGTTAAAAACCTAAAGCTCCTTATTAAAATGAATCTTTAGGAGAAAAAATATCTTTCCAGTATTACCATGACATCACAATTATTTTACATAAAAGAAAAGCAACAAAATACGGATTGTCGGTTTTCAAACTGTTGAGATGAGATCAGACTGTTGAGATGAGACAAATGTGAATCCCTGGAATGGGAATGCTTTTTTGTGTGAGTTTTTAATGATGCAGCATCTATGATCTACATGTTGTTTGTTTCATTCATAAAACGATTTAATATTTGACTGATTCAGATATACTGTAGCTGCTAAATAAATGCAGTAAGTTCTTTCTGACAGGCAGTTGTCATGAGGTAGGCCAACAAAGCGACATGAAAACTACATGTAATTACGGAGTATCCACTGCAATTCAGCACTTTTGACAAACAAAAAACATGATGGAATACCAGCGTCATGACTCATCGCCACCACCGCAGGTCAAAACCCAATACCCCCTCAAACTAAAGACAATATAGCAGCTGCAGCTCGGAGGAAACTGAATAATTACGTGTCCTCATTATGCAGTTCAAACTAAAAATGGAAGCCTGTACTCAATCCTCTCTTTTCCTCAGTGGCTGTAAAGTCCCGTCACACCGGCCCCTCTGCAGAGCGCCACCCGTCCGCCTGCAGATATTCAGCTCTGTAATTGAAAGTGACGTTTGGGTCGTCCCAGCTAGCCACGGGGACGTTTGGACAACGGCATGTAACCCCAATCTGCACAGGGGCCGGGGTTGGAGAGGCCCCTGTTATATTGTCGGATGTGAGGGCCACTTGTCTTCAAAGGGGAAAGCATCTCCCACTGGAGCTTTAATGAGGAACCAGTGGATGAAAATGCCAAAAAACAACTGTTTTGTCCTCCCTTGGTTGCTACTAGAGCAATACTTTATTCAGAACATTTTTTAAAATCAATTCCCACCTGAATGGAGCCTTTGTTAGTAGACGAATGCTCTATTTTCTGTCACAAAAAAATGCATTATTCCTACTTTAATGCAGGATTTGTCATATCTGAATTCTCTTTGGTTTTCTTTTTCTTTTTTTTATAATCGTCCATTATTTGAATGTATTTTATGCTGCAACCATTGCCTTTTTAACTAGTTGACCTCTGTGTGGCTCGTGAGTGATCTTAGGAGCAGGAATCTCTATCTAAAAGGACTTTTATATCTCACATGAGGGGATTAAATGTATTATTATTATTGTTATTATTATCAAACCAAAAGGTCCTACGACACGAAACACAACCAACATAAAACAAATCAAGAAGACTTTAGCCTGCGCTAAGCTAGCACCAAACACAACATGTTACCGCAGCGACATTGTGATAAAATACAAGAGAAACCATAAAGAAATTAACTCCACATGTAAGGCTGTAACATAGAAAATAGACAATAGACACCTACCAGCCATTACATTATAACCACTGATAAGTCAAATGAATAACATTGATTAATAACATTGTTGTCCGTACCGTGGCACATGTCAGCGGATGGGATATTTTAGGTAGTGAGTGAAAAAGTTTGTCACGTGTTGGAAGCAGGAAAAATGGACATACACACATTGCCAAATTGTGATGGCAAGACAACTGGGTCAGAGCATCTCCAAACCTGCAGGTCATGTTGGAGGTTCCTTGTCTGCAGCGGTTAGTAAATGTGGTCTATGGAAGGAAAACCAAAAAATAGAAAAAGAGATTGTTTGATTTTGGGATAAAATGTCTCCCTTAAGTAAATGATCGGTATACAATTTCCACACCTTGGAAATTCTATCCAGAATCATTTTGGATGAGAGGCGAGGTAACTCGATAGCTAACACTTCCTTTTGTGCAGTAGTTTGTTTGATCCTAGATTACAGTATGCAGTTAATGACGCAAGGAATCGATTTGGGCTGAGTCTGGTTGACCCCCCTCAAAGGCCACCAACCGGCTCCCCTCCCAGGTCTGGATCCAAAAGATGCCCATGTCACCCTACTCTGGGTAAGGAGTAGGGTGACGCTCTTAGTCTGACCTGAGACACTGAAACCATGTTGCCTTGGCAGAGACCACCAAGCGCTAACGACCCCGACAACCAACTCTTGCCCCCCACCCAGCAGCCGTATGTTGTAGTTCAGTAGAAAGAAACTCATTCCTAGATTACAGTATCTTGAGTCACCCGGTGATGAGACGTCACCGTTGAGCAGACTCAAGGATGAGAGGCTAAGTTAGATCATGTTTATACTAACGCCTTCTTCTGTGGTGTGGTTGGTTATAGCCCAAAAAGAAAGAACCTGGTTCTTAAATGATGACAACAATCTTCTTGGATTATCACTAGTAACCAGTTGATAAAAAACTGCTGTTGAAATTTACATTTTTTGGCATCTCGACCAAAAGAAATGTCCCATCTTGTTACATTATATCAGAAAAATGATATGAATAATATTTCCACCCTTGGAAATTCAATCCAAAGTTGATTCATTTCCTGCAAACCTTCTTCTTCCCAATCAAAAAACGTGCCCATATTTTAGTAAAAATATACAATTCAAACCAAAGGAGAGGAGTCTCCTTTAAAAAGTAGGAGCCAGAAAGAAAATAACCTCAGCGTTTATGAAATGCGTGATGAGGAACAACATGTTGAAGGACCGGCTCTATTATATGCAGCACTGATCTTTCGCTGTGGCTCAGAGGCTGCAGATTTAAAGCGCTTTAGAGAGGAGTGAGGTCATGCTGGACCTCCATTTATAATAAGAATTAGTAAGCCACAAGCCAGTGCACATAAGCCAAGAGGTGCAGTGGGAGAATTGTAGGTGGAGGGGGGGGGGTCAAAGCAGGGTTTAGCAGCTATTGTCCGACTGTCTCATCAAACACAATCCTCAGCCGTAGACATTTAACAGAAGTAAACACTCTTATCTCTTCATTACCTCCATTCACACGGATGAGACACACAATCATCCCTGCCTTTACGTCAAGTTTAGAGACGTCATTTAGACACGAGGATGTACACTTATTCCTTCACTGTTCCTCCTTAAAATTGTGATTCAGGCACCAGAGCTGCTTGATTTGCTCGTTCCACTTTGAGTCTCCGTTTTCAGTATTAGTGAAGGTCTTCTAATGGACTTTATGTATCTTACAATGTCACATCATCCGTGAATGGTGGATTAAATGAGGAAGCTGATTTACACCAGTCAGCCATATCATTACACCAGTCAGCCATATCATTAAGACCACATGTTGAATATTGTGTAGTCCTGCGGTGTGTGTTCTGACACCTCTCTATCAAAACCAGCTTCAGTTTTTTCAGCAATTTCTGCTACAGTAGCTCTTCTGTGGGATGGGAAAACAAACTGCTAGCCTTCACTTCCATGAGCCTAAGGCGCCTCAGGTGACCACTTTGTTATGTACTAACCCTTGCAGACTGAGAAAACTTAATAAGATCTGCAGTTCTGGAGATGCTCTGACCCAAAGGTATTCAAAGGTACTCAAATCCTTGTACTGAGATCCACCAACACCACTGAATAACTGTCAAACTAAAAAACTAAGGACACAAGTGTGGTTTTTAAATTTTAGGGGTAGTTTTTCATGATCAAGGAGTCTGAGTATGAGGGTCAAACTATGGGACGATTCCACCCAGATGCAAAGAAACAAATGAAGCCGCTGTGCCAGAGGTTTGGGTCTCTGAGTGCAATTTAGTCTAGCAGAATTCAATTTTGGAAAGCTAGAACCTTGGGAAACCTTTTCCAAATTAAATATAAACCACTGAATCGATATTTATGACAAGTTTTGCTGTAATGAATCTTGGATCTGAAAAGCTAAACAGACAATGTTGTCACAGTTTACTTCCAAGTCATTTATATTGTTATTCATTAGTATTTAAGTTTATCCATCTCAAAGCTGCTTTAAGTATTTGGTTCTGGTCCATTCAGAGGACATGTTCAAGTCATCATCAGTATTGGTGCTTTATCCCCAGTGCCATATTCATACTCGTCTTCCCGTACAGTTTCTCATCCATTGTGGAATTTCTGTTTGACTCATTTGCTTAAAGGAGCAGTTTGTAAAATTTAGTGACCTCTAACGGTGAAGTTCCAGATTACAACCTCAGCTCACCCTTCCGTATCGGAGAATCTACGGTGGCCTTTAAGTGTCAGAGTGATGTCATTGTCTATGATGGCATCAAGTAGCCTGTCAGGAGGAGAGGTTCCTTTCGGTAGATTTATTTAGAGATTGTATTTTGTCATTCATCCTGTAAAACTGAAGGTCAAAGCTTAAACCTATGATAACAAATGTTATTTCTTCTTCCTCCTTCTGGTAGCCTTCACACGGGTGGCTCCTTCCCTCGTCATCCTCCAGGGAAGAAAAGAAAATCCCCTATGCTGATCATGAATAATATTTTGCAAAAAAAAAAGTATTGCATCATGAAACGTTGCCGCCAAAGGATAAAAGTAAACATGAAAGGAATCGTGAGACCACATCCCCTCAAACTGAGTTCTGACTTGGAAATGCGACCATCTCGTCATTTTTGGGCCACTTCAAACTAAAAATGTTGAAAAGCTCTCACCAGAGCCCGTGTTTGCCACCCGTACTGCTTTACACCCAACCCCAACGGGTGGTGAGCCCACAGGGCCAAGGCCCATGCAAACAGAACCCGCCACCAGACGCTCGCCAGCTGGTGCAACTTCCTTGTTGCCTTCTCATTTCACCAAACAGCCCTTAGTCTAGTCCTAGTCCTCGGATGAGCAGAAGAAAATAAAAATGAATTTTCAATTGACTAACTAAAACACAGTTATGAATATCCCATTCTATTTATTTATTGATATGGCCCAACATTTTACACGCTGCCCCTTTGATGTTTGGAGCAGAGGAGTGAAAAAGACGGCATGTCCTCTAAAAGGACCCTAGTTATTTAATCCATTACCATCAAGACTCCAATAATGTTATCCAGCTTCTTGTGGAATCCTGTTTTCATATATTCCAGGAAACGTTTGGCAGAGGCTGCCAGCGACCCTCTGACTGCTGCTTTATGTTCACTTTTAAAGCCCTCTTTCACAGCGGCGCCGGTTTGGAGCGCTCTCGCTGCAGTAATGATAGCCTCATTAGCTGCTTGCTAGCCTTTGTTGGTTTTATAACAGAGATGTGTGTCCAGATTCTCATTAAAAGATGGGCTTCTTTATGTCATCTGCCCCCTCAGATTGCCCGCCAGCAAATCAAGCTATCTATTTTCTTCTGCCCTCTTTTTCTTCAATCAATGCAAAGATTTTTTTTTATAGCCTGCTGCGACAAAAGCCTGTTGACTTCTGTCTTAATTTGAGAGGTGGCTTGTAAAGGTCACTGCTGAGCCGAGAGTACAGTACTTCCCCGCCTTTATAACTTCTGATTTTGCAACCAAGATCATTTAAGCGTTGCTTTGTAGCAGGTATTTGTCTAAAAGCTATGAAATCACACCATTAAAGGACTTGATATTTCGTTTTTTTTTTTCCTGTAGAACGGGTTTTATCTCGACCCACAACGACGTGACAGGAAAGGTTACGCCAGGTTTTTGCATTAGCATCGACTCATCGTCTTAGAACGCAAACAGAGGAGCGGGGTGACCTTCGCTTTATTTGGCACTGAAACAAAGTCGTTTGTGAATCCCTATTTTGCATGCGAGAGTATTAAATTTAGCATGACAGGGACACCTTCATGTTTGCCACAACAACAACCAAAAAACTTTGACCTCCATTTTCTAGGCTATATGCAGAACGAGGGCAATTTATCACCAGCCCCCCAAAAAAATCTCAGCACCATAATTAATTACAACTAAGTAAAGAATGTTTGGAGAGCCAAATTGCTTTAATTCCCCAAACGCCGGCTGAAAGTCATTCATTATCAAATGTGTGCTCAAAGGTTAGTTTGCTTTTGTGAAGATGGAATAAGCATTCATTTCAGAGGCTGCGTCTGCAGGGAGACGAGAGGCAAACGGTTTGTCGTGACGCCAGGCATCACTGGCGGCCTGATCTTTAATCGTTGCTCAGTGGAGAACGGCAGGTCCCGATACTTCCTGTGTAGTTCACCCTGAGAGCACTCACCGATGTTAAAGGAGCAGTAGACCCCAAAATTAAAATCCACTATCTATAAATTCCCTGCAAACTGGGATCAGGTGGTTGACAAACACAACGATGCGTCATCCTCTGAAAGAACTTATAAAAACATCAGATGACTCCGTATAACTCAAACACTGTAATCTCAACATATATCAATCCCATATTGGAATGGAATGGAAGGAGTGTTCGGTGACAATTGGGTATAAAGAAGTTTTCTAAGGAAGGTACAGTTGATAAAAAACATGGCAGTTGATAAAAACATGGCAGTTTGCTGGTTGTTTTAAACTATGGGAAAAACATTTATTTTCTTGTCAACTGAAAGGTTGAAGCACAGCAACAAATTTAAGTTAATTCTCCTTGACTCCCGTTTGTCTCAGTAGTCATACATTCGAGCGTCAAATGGAAATGAAGGATTTAAGTACTTTACGGAGGATGAAGCCAGTTTTGGTTCAGAGGAGGCCTTTAAGGACGGCCCTGTTCATTAAAACACGGCAGTTTGCATCTTAAGTTACCTTAAGATTGATGTTAGTTGCCGTCAACCTAGAGTTGCAACACGTCATAGGTCAGACACAGTTATGCTGACGCGACACACACAGAACCTGATGAATCAGGCAGGAAATCCTCACAGTATTTTACATTTCTGTTCTTTCTGTGAGTATCAAGGTACAAAGTTTGCGCTTGTGCATCTTCTTCACGCACGCTAATGCTTCTAGCTAAAAGGCTAGGGTCAAGATTCAAGCATAAAAAGAATGTGAATAGCGTTTTAATCGAATCACTTTTGGGCATTGGTGGAATCTTGCATTACAGCCTATATGCTATTTCTAATGCTTTTATGTTAAAGATTAAAGTGAAGTTTTAAGCTGAAAAAGGGTGTATGTTACTTCTTACCGAATCCAATTGGGATCTCTGTGTTTCTGGAGCCGTGGATCAAAGTTTTAGAGGTCATTTTAATGCTTAGAGGTCACCGTCAAGATTTCAAATTAAAAGGAGGAGAGAAAAATGGTTTTCTGGTCTTGACGCTTCTGGAAACTTAGTGATGATAATTTGACATAATTAAAACATGCCTCTGTCTTTCTCAGTTGTTTAGGAGAATTTAAAGTCTTGTGACTGGACTTTCTGTTGCAGAGGGTCTGAGCATGTGATGACTGACTTTTAATTATTCGGCGAACTGCTCCTTTAAGTGTGGATAGTTGTGTTTGCTGAGTGAAGTTTGTTTAGGGCATTGACAGAAGGGAATAAATGAGCGTACGGAGGCAGCTGCTTGAGGAGGGGCTTCATTGACACAGGGGCTTTAAGCCTTCAGAGGCCTCCATTAACAGGCCCAGCAGGGAATACGTTTAAAGAGTCTTCAGTATGCAGCCAGGGAGTGGAGATGTGTAAAACTCCCACTGAGCGCTCAGGGGAATCCACTCAGCACTCGAAGAAATAAGTCTGAGGCACCACCGAGAGAACAGGTGGGCTCGGACTAATTTCAGGAAATACAGAAACTCTCTATAGAAATTGTGGACAATCGGCCGTATCGGAGCCATCTCTCCAATTATTCCTCAA
Organism: Lophius piscatorius; assembly: GCA_009660295.1. Classification (NCBI taxonomy): domain Eukaryota; kingdom Metazoa; phylum Chordata; class Actinopteri; order Lophiiformes; family Lophiidae; genus Lophius; species Lophius piscatorius. The sequence continues at coordinate 41,703 of VRLP01001041.1, read as the reverse complement.
AATACGCACCAAAAAGTTCAGAGCTCCTCCTTCTGCTATTCATCTGCCCACACTATTTGAATTTCAAGCAGTTCGAATGAACAAGAGAGGGAAGCAGCTGAGATGAAATTCATCTCTCGGAGGAAATTCATCAAAGAAATTACTTCCCATATCAACAATAGAAATTACCTCACAATATGCAATTGTCCCATCCACATATTCATGGAACCCTTTGGTGTTTTTATGGGGTAAGAGGGACTATTTAGCAGGTAATACAGCCCTAATGTGGAGGAGAGGGAGAGAGAAAAAAAGAACATTGTAATATAAAGAGAGTTTTTGCCTCTGAATTTCGAGTGCGTGCACAATGCCCTTAAATCCCTTTCTTATTTGAGCCCGCTTTTTGCAGGTACTTTTCAGCCTTAATAGGATAAGCAGAGGACACAAAAGATTTCTATCTCTCAAGTCTTTCACTTCATCCTGATCTCTGGCACTGAGCACTTCATGAATCATTCATTTTTAATAGATTATGCAAATTCCGGGCCGTAAAATCAACAAGATCAATAACTGCAGGCGTTTTAATTGGTGTTTGAAAACATTTAAGGATGAACCTAATCTCCAGTTCTTTCCCCCCGTAAAGACACAATTAATTTGAAATTGGATCTCGGCCTAAGCACTGCAGATAATTTACTACTCTTTCCTCTGGTCGGCTTATCACTGGCAAGTAAAAAGTAATGCTCATCCATTAGAGCGACCACACCTGAACATCCGCGCCGACAAATCCAAGCAGCGGAGCCTCTAACTAAACACTAATTAAAACAGGAAGTCAGGGTGAGGGTTGTCACATTAGATTGGTCTCTGCTTTAAATCTCTACTACTAGAAAAGGGCATGGAAGAAACACAAACACACACACACACACACACACACACACACACACTGATAGGCACACCTGCCAACCGCCAGCATTTTAATGTAGCTGATAGGATTTGTCGCTCTAGACGCTGCACAAAAAAAAAAAGGTGGCGACACCCTTAATTCAAAATTTGCACATGTGCTGGAGTCTAATTGCAAGATAAACCAGAGTTAAGAATATCCGGATATCCAGCGGTGCAGAGAACAAAGTCAGGTATCTGCTCTTTATTTGAGATTAATTTTCCTACAGCTTTGGACTTTTCCGAGCCCTCTCCTCTTCAAAGTTAAAAAAACTGCACCAGGACTAATTCAAACCCCAATAACACGTAGAAAAGATGATCCTTATGTGCGTGCCAGATGAAACAACACCGATAAACCCCAAAACAAACTATGCAAGGAAGTCAACTGACAAGATTGTTTTTTGTTTTTTTTATATCAAGTGTCTATTTGTTATCTATACTTTGTGAAGAAAACAAATGTGTCTGCCAGTAAGATGCAGCAGAGTTCAGCATGCAGGAAATCCACAGGTGTAAAGTACAAATACTACGTTAAGGTACTTAAGCAGAGTTTTTAGGTATCTGTTTTTAGATTCTTTTCATTGTTCTGACAAAAATATATGAGTCCTCTTCTCCATACTTTTTCAGAAAGGGCTCCCTTTAGGTCAAGACGGAATTTTACCCAATGGAAGGGGAAAAAAACAGAAAAGACGAAATTCTTGGTGGATCCGTCGTTGAATATCGAGCATAAGAGACGAAACACGTGAAAGAAACTCAACCTTAAGGAAACAGCTGGACGTGAGGGACTGTTTTTTTATAGATCCACATTACATCATCATTCCCGCTTCATACATTCTTTAATGTTTGTAATATCATTAAATAACATCCACAATCCTTAAATTATACTACAATATTAATATGACATTTCTAGGTTTGAGACCCGTCTAGAGAAATGTCAAACCTTTCACTTCACTACTCTGATTACATTTTGAGGCCTTGTTCTTGTAAAAAGAAGAACCCAAATAACGGCACATCTACATGAACGAATACCAGGAGAAGAAGAGTTCCTCTGCTGTTGTTGCTGGGTTCATTTTAAAGAAACACAAATTCAGTTTCATGTCGTCGACCCTCCTCGCTACGTTTGGCTGAAAAAATATCGGTCATGCTTTTTTCCAAAAATAATCATAGTAATCATTTGAATAAAAAATGAATTTTATTTCAATATATTCACCTACCTGATATGCAGTTGTTAACTGGCGTAAACTACAAAAACAGACAAGAGAGCAGATCAGGTGCTCCCGTTTTATTTTTACTGCTCTTTGACATAAAATGGGTTTGTCATGTCATTTAGTGATGGATCAGAACCGTCCCTCTCTGCTTAATAATGGTCATGTTTACTGACCCCTATCCTTTACTTTGTATTTTTATTTATATTTGTGTCATATTTAATTGTTTCCTTCAAGCACCATCAAGAGTATCGCTAAAATACTTTAGCCCCAGATCACAAGGTGACAAAGTCTTTCTGTTCTATTCTGTTCTCTGATCAGCCGTAACATTAAAACCATTAACAGGTGAAGTCATTATAACAGTGATTATCTGGTTTCCATAGTTACCTATCAGTGGGTTGGATACATGACGCAACAGGTGATCATTTTGTTCTGAAGTTGACATGTTGGAACCAGGTAAAATGGATCTGAGTGAGTTTGACAAGGAAACCAAATATTGATGACCAGACTGGGACAGAGCATTTCCAGAACTACAGGGCTTGTTGGGTTTTCACGATCTATCAAAGTAGTGAAGCAGGTCGGATGTGTTACCAAGGCTCATTGATTCACACACACACTGAAGGCTCATCCAACTCGCCAGAGGAGCTGCTGTGTAAAGTCATGCTGGTCACATGTCAAAACACACAGTGTACCTCAGAGCGGTTTTGGTGGGAAAAATGGTGGTTTTAATGTTATGGATGATCATTATATAGCCCAGTTCACTAAATACATTCTACAAACGGGTTTAAAATTGGGTTCAGCCTCTGATCCTACATGAAATTATCCACAAATAGTATTTGTTCTCCAAATCTGTACGCACTGGTACTGCTAAATAAGCTGGTTGGGCCTGAGTGGGTGAACGCGATGTGAACGCGATGTGAACGCGATGTGAACGCGGCGTGAACGCGGCGTGAAAGCATGTGTCCTACTCTCACACTGTTGTGCCACTCCAAATATGTTCCCAAGGTTTGCATGTCTGAATCACATCTTTCTTCCCGTGTGTCTCTTTGCACCTGTAAGGCCGAAAGGTAAGGAGACCCTCGATCTGCAGAGACCATCTAAAATATCCCAGGTGCAAACAAAGCCGCCTGCAGAGCCGGAGCCACTCTCTCACAAACACGCACCTTTCTTCTCAGGAGGCCCGCCTTGCAGGGGAAATCTACCTCCCACATATTAATGAGAAAGGGGGCCTTTCTCTTCTCTTAAGACTCGCTATCATTTGAGAAGAGGAGCGGGGGGCTGCTCTGCTGCAATTTTCAATCACCCTGTCCTCCCCCACGTCGCCTTTGATGGCGGCAGCGTAATTATATGAATTTTAATAAAAGCTCCGTATATTAATCTCCGTAAACTTTCAGTAAACTTAACCTTCTTCTTGGTAATAACATGGCAACAACCAAACAATATTTCAATTAGCCAGGCGGTCATTAACTGTGACAAGCAGAGAGTGAGAGAGGGGGAGAGAGAGAGAGAGAGAGAGTGAGAGTGAGAGAGAGAGAGAGAGAGATAGAGAGAGAGGTATTGAGGGTGAAAAAATGATCATGGTGGCAGAAATGCCAGAGGCGTATTACTCGTGTTTGGAGACACATAAACCGTCTCCAGGCGAACAACAAGCAGTCAGTCCTGCAGGGTGGCCTCGCTCTGATGCACCGTTATGGTTCTGATGCACTGACACCCAAAGGTCCTTGTCCAGCGGCCCAAACACAATCTAATCACCATGCTTACTCAGCAAAAAAAACCCAGCTAAGCTTTCATCACACCATCTTTCTACGGAGGAGGATTAGGGCCACATGTCGTGAAATTCTTTTTAATACATATCGGAAGCCAGAATTCTCAGTTTAATCTCAAAATACTAAAAAAAAATCTCAATCAAATAGACAGAGGGAGAAAGGTTGGATTTTTTTTAATACATAGAATAATTATATAAATTGATAAAGTTAGATTTCTGATATTTGATTAGAAAGATTAAAAAAAACAACCCCAGAAAAGCTAGTTTTGTGACAATTTTATTCATCTTTTTTCTATACCTTTTTAAATTTGCCTTTGGAATTGACTTTCTTTTTTGTTGTGTTTTTATTTCTGAGCAAGAAACGAGTTTTCATTCATTTTTCATAACTTTGTGAAAAATTCAGATATTTTCACTTTTTCTTATTTTTGGGGGAATTCTGAGATTCTGAGAAACATTTTTTTTCTAAGCACTCTGAGAAAAAAGGTAAGAAATCTGACTGTTTTTTTTCATTGTTTTTTCAGTATTCCTGATGCCATGTATTTTTTTCTTTTTTTGAAAGTTTAAACCTCTGAAAAAAAAACCTGAATTATAATTTGAAAATCAGAATTTATTCCTATTTCTAACACTGAGAAGAACTGAACTTTTGACTTTTTCCAAAATTTTCTTTTTTGGATTTCCCATAAAATTCTTACTCTAAAACCTGACGGATGTCTTTCATTCCATTTTCACCTAACTTTTTTTAGGTTTATTTTTGAGGCCGGTAGGAAAGACCCCCCCCCACTATTCTTACTTTAAAATCATAAATTTGGCATTTTTCCTGGCTTTCTAGCTTTTTTCTCTTTTACCCTTTTAAATCCTTTTTATTTTTTGTAAAGAAAAAAAAAAAATCTGAATTCTGACTTTATAATCAGAAAATTATATTTTTTTGCTGACTTTCCTTTCCTTTTAAAATGTTGCTTTTTTTTAAATGTGAGAAAAAAACAACAACACCAGAATTCTGACTTTAAATTCTCCATGTGGCCATAAACCTCTTCCGTATCGTGCCACTTTTCCAGCTCAGAGCGATATTAAAAAAAACAATCACACTTCTTTTTCTTCTTTTTTTAACGTTTTGGGTTTTTGCTTTTATTCCCACACATCCTTCTCGTGTCACGCTTGAGTCCCCTCAGCTGAAGCTGCAGCATGAACCCTCACCGTGTGGCTCTGGATCTTACCTACAGTGTAGCTTTGCGACACACTGGGGCCCAGGTCTGGGTTGGCGCTAGAGGATAAACTGGGCTTGACTTCGTCCAGGCTGGAATTGAGGGCAGGGAGCGAGTACTCATTAGCCTGGGAAAAGGACAGTTGAATCATTACACAAGCAAACAATGCGGAGATGAAATCCTCCCTTCCTTCTCCTCCTCCATCAGGCTCTCCACGCTGGCCTGAGCCGGTATAAATGTGTATGAGAGCATTGTGTGTGTGCTGGAGCTGCAAGGTGGCAGTTCAAGCATATCATGAATGTATTTTGGTATTGTCTGAGAGGAAGTGGGATTTTGAGATGAGGAAAATCCAAGGCGTCAGCTGGCCCCTTTGTGCTCCGGGCCAGGCCCGGCCCTGATCAGCCAAGGGAGAAAGCAGTTCTGCTTTGTTACGGGCTCCCCATGTGGCCCCGTTTCAGAGACACCGTCCTCTGCTTTCTCTTTTCATTTGGAGACTAAGCCACCTTTAAATTTCATTACCGCTCGTTTCTGAGGAGAAACACTAGCTGAGATTTTTGCTTCTTGTGTTTGTTAAAAGACTTAAAAGGGCAAAAAAAAAACCCAAAAAAAAAAACTATTCAGTGCCAGAAGCTCGGTATCATCTGATAACGTGAGATAAAGGTGTGGCTAATATCTAAACAACTGAGTGTTTTCTTAATATTTGGTTATTTTTATTCAAGAAATAATGTTTTTGGCGCTTTCAAAGGGCAAATTCATTCCTATAGTTGTTCTATTTATGGGAATATTTATTGGGAATTGGATTCTTTCTGACACTCTTAGAGGTTAAAGGTTTTATGGAACTTGTTGAGGATGCATAAAGGGCTAGTCCACTCAAATCACCAACAAAAAACATCATAAACGCCTTCAGAAATCCATGAAGTTGTAAGTGTCCAACTTTTTCAGTATTCATTACTTTCATTAAATTAGGGTTTGGTATCAATGGAGATTTTGGTGATTCTGTTTTTCCCTTGTTTTTCCCTTTCTCCTAATTAACAGAAGGAAAAAAGATGTTTCCTGAAGCCAACTTAAATCCTAAGTAGTCAGTCTACTGTTGGCAGAATTCTAATTTGTTAGAAGATAAATATCAGATGAAACAAGTATAATAGATAAGGATTGATACTCAGTGACAGTTTTTGTAATCATTTAAACCCCCCTCCCCCTTACAAACAGTGAATGATCAAATAACAAAGATGTGTGTCTTTTAATTCTTATGCTCTGTATATTATATTAGACACTATTAATTCAACATGACATATTTTTCCTCTTCTGTCCATTCAAACGTCTCGTCAAAGTACTAATTTAACCGAATCAAATACAAAATTCAGATTTCTCGCATTAGTAGGGTCTTTAGATGTAGATTGTTTTAGTTTTATCTACTCAAGCTATAAGAATTCACTGCTGATATTTAAACAGTAACCAGCGAAACTCTTCCTTTTAAAATAAATACAAAGTAGGAAACTTTAGACGTCGGTCGTTAGATGTTTTCTTTGGACAAATGACCAAATTATGAATTTAATCTGACGGGAAATAATCCTCAAATGAGAATTTCTTATATCAACATGAGATTCTTAATACGTTTTTTTATTATAAATTTGCCAGAATCAGATGATCACAACAAATCTATTTGTATAAGGTGTTTCTTAATTCTAAAGATCATTTTTAGATTTTTGTGTCCGTGCTTCTGAAAATTAAAATGCCATTTTTTTAACAAAAAACATTGAAATATCAAAGAAATTTTTTTTATTGTTGGATAAAAAAAAATTGGTATTTAGAAAATAGATATACTATTTCCCCTTTGCACATAAATGCACGTTTCCTGAGTATCTGATGCTTTAGGACCCTTCTTGTCAATCTATTAATGGCACAACTATTAATTAAATCAGATCTGAAACAAGAATAAATATAATATATCAGGGGCTAAATTGAAAAGGACAGTTTTTTTTAAATATTTACTGCAACAAATAATGTTTATCAGATGGTGCCAAAAGGTTTTTGCAGAATTAATATTGTGGAAATAATCAACAAAGATCAGTTTCTATGTAGTGGGAAGCAGTTCTAGTTAAAACAATGAAACAGAGAAAAATATTCAATAATAAAAAATGAAATCTTTAAATAAAACCGTTTGCCGCTTTTCGTAATTTGAGTGGACTGACCCTTTAATAAAGAATAATCTCTTCCCAGCTCATCTCATACCATCTTTTTGTAAATCCATCAAAAAACACTCATGGCAGATGTGAGCGGGTTTGTTTTAATGAGACGAGACTTCCGGAGTCTGACTGATGACAATGTTTGTCCAGAGCCCGGTGAGTGGCTCAGTGGGCCTCGCTCCCACAGGGGGGGACGCCCGTGACCCCACTCTTGTCTGCCACTATCACCGATAAACTCTAATTGTCTGCTACAACTGTTCACTGGCACAATGTCGGATGTTTTCCTCTATTCTCAGAGGCTTCAGACGCCCAACAGACGTTTTATCATGCAGATAAAGGGCAGAAGGGGGACCGCTGAAAGGAGGGCTCTGAAAGGGATGACCAAATGGCTCGCAGAAGTGTGGGAGGGGTGCATCCATTCAGTTTTGCATCTCCAGAATGGCTTTTTAATGCCCTGCTACAGAACCCAGACACTGGCTAATAGGGCCACATTTTCCAGAGGAGAAAAACGTGGGGCTCCCATGCTCTGATTAATATTGCATTAAATTAAAACTGATTTTTCTAGAATGCTCCCGGCCTCCTTCTCCACCCCCTCCCCCCCCTCACTTGCCCTCTTTTTTAGTCTAACCCTTTTTTCCCTCTGCCTTTTAATTCTCTCCCTGACGCTCTTTGTGATTGCAAGTCATTTCCAATTCGTTTTGGTATTGATCTTCCAGTAGAAATCAGTTTCGTAATTAGCTGCAAATTAGGCCCTCTTCTGGAGGTTGAGGCCTGTCCCACTGATTTATCACCTGCGTAATTCCCCGCGATTGGAAAGAAATTAAAATGAACTCAATTAGGCGACTGCTTTTTTGCTTTATGGGTCCGACTTGTAGTTTGGTGGGAAAAATTAATAGTCTCTTGTTGTTTAATAGTATAATGAAAGTAAATAAAGGTTATCCATTGTAATAAGCCCAGAGCTTTTAATAAGCGGGGGCTGACGGTGGTGGGGGGGATTGGTTCTTAATTTTTGAAATGAGGACGGATGGAGCTGGTGGTGGGGATTTCAGAAGGTAGGACAGAAAGACATAGTTTCACAAAATCATTTAGTCCTGAGATGACATACCCCCCACCCCCCCACCCCACCCACCCCAACATCCCCACAAGACAACAGACACATGAGTGTGACATATATTCCAGTCCTTTGGTCAGACTGTATCAGTGGACATGGTTTTCTAACCCACCTTCAAAGACTGGAATCTGAGGTCACGCCTGCACGAACTCTAACCCTAAAGGCCAATCCACACTCAACCTTCAGGTTGTTCACCGAAGGTTTTCCGAAATGAACAGAAAGGAGGAGTACCAATCGACTTCGCGGGGGGCGGTGTTGCCATATGCTGCGAAAAATGTCCATGAAGACGTGAAAACATTTTCACATCCTTTTATACCACTGCCATTTTGGTCCTTTTCGAAACGCATGAATTTCCGCCGCCGTTTTTGAAGTCGTGCTGAGGCTAACTTAAAGGAAGGGCGGTCGTACGCAGGGGCCGATGGATACATCACTTGAAACTGACGCATTTTAAAATGGAGTGTAAACGCGCCCAAATGAGGCGTTTGAACAGTGACAATTTGAACTCGGTGACGTGAATAACCCTCATCGCACCTGACGAGTGACCTTTTCACTCATGAGAGTTTTCATTACCGGAACATGAGAAATCCACATGATGCGAAAGTCTATCAGCGTTAAGATTGTCCAGATGTGATAAAGCAGCAGAATTTGTTGACCTCAGTCATGGCATGTTGGTATTTTCTGCATTACTGTAAGTGGCGAGAGTAAACCCAGAGCACCTTGCTGGGGTAGACAATGTCACGCCTGGGACTAAGGCGAGGTAAATAAAGAATCTGAAAAAGTCAGCAGAACTTCACCGGTCTGACATGAGATTTATTTCTTCACGTCAACCTACTCGACCCAAACACACGATGCTGGGTTACGGATCAAGTGGGCGTGACCTCAGACTCTAGAGGATACACATTTCCATGGTAACAGCAAAAACATTTTTTTAAATGTCAAAAAAGCTAAAGTATTTATTGTAATTAGTATATGGCTTAAATTTGATGAAGCTTGTATGTATTGTTTGTGAGATAAAAAAAAAAAGATTATGGAAAAACAGACGACTATCGCGACGTTAACATCCCCCTTTCTTTCTTATCACGGAGAAAAAAAAAGCGGAATAATACGGAGTTAAATTCTCTGTATGTGACTAAAAAAGATCTCGTTGATCGGTCCAGTTTTCTTTGTTCAGCTCCCCTCAACAAGTGATGGAGTTCAAACCAAAATGGACATGGTAGTCGCAGAAGTAAAAACGACATTTAATCAGCAGGACAGCAAAAAACACGTTCTGCTCGTGAGGATTGATGATGTCATCGCTCCTCCCTCAAATCTGATTTTCGGTTCAGATTCTTGGATTCTGAATTTAATCTGTATTCATATCCCTGAAAAGTCCGTCGTCGCTGCCACAGATCCTTCTTATTAACGGGATAACTCAAAAACTCTTTCACGGATCATTTTCAAATCTTAAACTTTCTTAGACCTTAGTACGAGGAAGAACTGGGTTGATTTTGGGGTCAGATATATATTTCTGCCACTAAGAGGAGCTTTATCTCCAAAGGTTTTTAGGCCATTGTTTCTCCACCATTGGTCCAATTTAGTCCAAATTTAGTGCATATGAATGGACTGCAGGAAAACTATCATTTATATATTGTCTTTAACTCTTTTTTGCTTATTATCTTCACTAGGGGGAGCTCTTTAAAAAAAAAAAAAAAAAAGTTTTTCAGATATATCTTGCATTTAATTTGTTCAATCAGTTGAATTGTTTGTACAATGCAGGGGATCAGGGGCTTTTGCTACCCTTACTGTCGGGGACGACGGCTTAAGTCTGGTGTTTTAGACGGCAAGAGTTTGAAATAATACAAAAACAATGGGGAGAATTCTACCTATTGATTGATTTGCTGTCACCTTACTGTTATTCTCCATTATAGGGGACACAATAAGTGTGTTTCCCCTCCAAAATCAATATGTGAATTTGTGTTTTCTCTGGCAGAAGTATTCACATGCACATTTCCTGTTCCACCGTAGGTGTGAGTGTGGCGGTGCTACTGACCTGCTCCGGTTTGATATGCTCCGATGTGGGGAAGACGTCAGGGTACGAGGGGCGTTCAAAGACCCGGTCGAGTGCTTCCAGCTGCTGTTGGGTGAAGGCATCTGCCCTAAGGTGTTTCCGTAAACTCTCCACACTAGCCTGAGAATCACTGTTTGGGCCAGAACCATCTGAACCATCTACAAGGAGAGAGAGCAACAGTCGAGACCCTGCGAGGCTGGCCTTCACTTCAAGCTATGCACTTTATATTCTCCTCATGTGTTTGCACCTCTGTGGGGGACAGAAAGGGATGGACTGCAGGTTCCTCTGCCCCTTAATGGCTGCAGTGAGCCACCGGCTACAGCCCACCCCAGCAGTAACGCCATCATGATGTCAGAGCCCTCTGGTAATTGATGGATTACCATCACTTGCACATATACACACGTTGAGGTGGACATTAATGATAATGAAAGCAGGAGCAAGATCATTACTGTCATTCCAACCAGGAGGGTATTTTACCCTTTTTTTTCCCTTCCCTTTCTAAAATGCTTCCCTGAAATCAGGAGCATTTTTTTCTCCTTCTGACAATTCAATATGGCTACCATTAACAGTAACAAACATAAAATCCTGCAGCAGAGTCCATCCCGCCCTCCAAAAATAGGCATTTCCTCCTGAGCTGATAACCCGGCTGTTTTTGAAGGATATCTCTGCTTCAGTTCCTTCACACTGTAAAAAATGTTTGCGTAGTTAATTTTAAAAATGTCTTTTAAAGTTAGATTCATTCACATTGGCCTTTTGAAATTTTTTTAAAACTGCATTTCCTTTGAACATGTTTTACTTTGCACTGTAAAACAATTCTGTGTCATTTTTTTTCACAGAAAAATTGTGTTTTATTCATTATGTATTTTTCATTGTAAATAATTTTGTGTGTCAACTGAATGGTCTATTTCCATTTTTCTCAGGTTTCAAATTCTTTCACAATCGCCATTTTGGACTGGGTAAACGGTTATTCCCTTTAAAAGAAAATATAAGAAATGCATTTGTCTAATTATGTTTAAGTTTTCATATATTTAAATGGAACATTCAATGCCAAGGAAATTACAGAAACTATTTTGAAAACACAAGTTTCAAAATAAAACAAACATAATCGGCATTATTGATTATGATACTGTTATCTTTTAGGGGGATATTAGTTGTTTATGACATATTGGTATTTTTCCAATCATTTTTATAAAAAGTTTAAATTATAACAGTCTTTTCCACATGCTCTTACTGTAAAAAATTAATGCTAGATATATTTTCTTGATTTGTGCTAATTAATTTCATCTACTACTGTGGCTACCGATCTTAACGTTCAATTTTGCTATTCGACAGTTTTTCATTGTAATTCCCACAATCATTTCTTACAGTGTCCAGCACACTATCATTTACTGTGGAGTTCTACAGTATGTTAGAGTCTTTTGAATTTTAGGTCTTTTCACTGTTTTGATTTGACAGTACTGTAATTTCTTTTTTACAGTGCAGGACTCCCATCATGGGGGACGATTTATCAGAGCTGCAGAGAGGCGGCGATGATGTGGACAAAATTGCAGAGCGTTGCAGAATGCCCAGTGATGAAATGAATTTATGTTAATTGCAGTGCCTGTGACATCACAACTTCCTGGAGGGACTGACCTGTATTTGACGTTTAAAGCCATTACAGACCAACCTGTCAAACCCCCCCCCCACACCACCCCTTCTCCTCCGTCTCCTCCCTCGATCCCAGAAAGCTTCAGCTCCCTTACAAATCTGTCATTCTAAATTTGCGACAGATTATGTTCTCCCCTCGGTGGGAGAGCGGTGATATATGATATGCAAGGCCTCTATTGATTGCCTGATCTGGTGGCAGGAGGGAGCTGAAATGAACTTGAAATGAACATCATGCCTCAACTCATTGTGCCTATAATACTCTACTTAATCCCACATTTTTTTCCTGCCCTGGAATTCAATTGATCAATCATGTCGGTGTGATAGTACCATTTGGGAGGGTTATTGCCACTCTACTCTGAAGCTTGACCTTTTTTCGCAGGCTGAGACCAGAGGATGAACCCGGCTCTCCCACAAAGATGAGTGTGTGTGTGTGTGTGTGTGTGTGTGTGTGTGTGTGTGTGTGTGTGTGTGTGAGAGCTCAAATTGTGCTGAAAACTGCAAAAATGTCAAGCAACAAATGCGTTTTCTAACAATGCCTTTATGCTGTTTTCTGGATGCTGGACATATTAATAAGAGATCAATACACCAGATTATCTTCTGTGCTGATACCAAATAACCTACTTTGAAGGAAGAGTTTAAAAAATTAGAAATTCAGTGATTATTTACTCGTTGAGACCTGCAGATGCCATCTTTATGCTGGACCCATCATGTGGGACGATTGATCTCTTGTGAGGTTTGGTACATGCATGGATCTTCACAATGTTTGCTTACACTGGACATTATCCAGCACGGAGGTCCAGGTCTATCAACCCCACCAATGAAGGCAAAAGGTTTCTGCCTGTTCAAAGACACCCTTGTTTGTTTGCCACTGTGGCCAAATGCTTGCACATTTGGGATTTGTTGGGTCTCTGTAGAATAATGAGTACGGCCTAGACCTTCCTCTCTTAACCCCTGACATTCTCTTATGTATAAGGCTACACTGGGTCTGCTACCTTCTCAACTCCTGATCTACAGCCCTCCAGAAAGCATGGGAGGTCTTCACCCCTGGCTTCTATCCCCCCTTTCTGTCACTCAGGGCTTATTTGAATTTCGGAAAAAAAGTCTTTGACGCTCTGGCATGAGCGAAGCAGAGGTGTGAAGTAACATAGGAGCCTACCCCAGCCTACATTGCGTGAGAGGTGTGGTACACTCAGGAAAAGTCTCTCAGCTCAAACCAGGGCTAACCCACAACACAAAACACAAACAACTATTCACATTTATGGGCAATTCAGAGTCACCATTTGTCCTATATTCATGATTTTGGAGGGTGGAGGAAGCGGGCGTATCCAGGGCAAAACCCACCCAGACACAACCCGAGTCTTCTAGCAGTGAGGCGACGGCACCATCAACTATTCCAGCGTTCTGACCCGGGAGACCAAACGGATCGGAAACAAACGCAAGAAACTCAACCATGAAGAAAAACCGCCATGTCAGTTTCTTTCTATTGTCTTTTTTTTTCTCGACATAATGAAAACATTCTTTGATTGTGAATGGCAGCAAAGCTCCTAATCACTTAAATTCATATTACATCAATATGTAGTATGTCATGAGGTTCAGGGCTGCACGAAAACACAAATGTCCTTCACACTTTTATACTTTGAGTACGTTTCACAGCCCGAACTTTTGCATGAATAAAGACTCAATATTTCTACTTTTACCAAAGTCTATATTTACACAAGTGACTGTAGGCCTACTTCTAAGTACAAGAAGTAAAGTATGTTGGTTCTTTTACCACCTCAGAGTGAGGAAAGTGAAGAAATAATGTTCCGGTCATAGAGTTGATTGCTGTGGAGATCATTAATTAATGTTACATATGAAGGTCAGGTTGGGGTCAGCGTTATGGCGCTGGGTGATATGAAATTCATTATAATTTATTATCTTACATTCTGCAACATTGTGAAATGAATTCAGTGGATTCGACCCACCCCTGTGGAGCAGTGGGCAGCCCGCTGTGAAGTGCCCAGGGATCAAACTGGGACTAGTCAACATATCGGCTGCAGTGGTTGTCCTGCCGATTGGTGGACAACCAGTCTACCTCCTGAGCTGCGGTCCCCCAATGACAAGATGAAATTTGCAGGGTTGAGAATCTCCAGACATCACAAATCCTGGCATTGACATTGAAGACAAGCTTTTCGTAGATCTCTGGTGTGATGTCGTTAACCTAGAAGTGGCGACGTTTGGTTTTCCGATTTATCTGTAACTTCCACAGCACCATACGAATGAGGCACATGGCAGAAGTAAATGGCGGTAAAAATTAAATGTGATGTTACATATGTATAATCCCAGTTTCATCAGTTTTTTAGCCGAGTTCACTGAGTGTAGGATAAAAGATGGCGCCAGATATGATTGTCTGGATGTGTTGGTACCGATTCTTTTGTGTTGTTTGAAACTCTGTTTCACATTTTTTTTTGATTGTACGATTGAGCTGCGACTTAAAACCCTTTAATGTCCTGCTAAAAATGTTTGGTCGGGCACTTTTTGAGTCACAATTCTTATTAAAAGATGTGACTGAACCTGTTTATAATAGGATCCAGTGGCAGCAGGTATAAGCTTAATAGTAAGGGGCCATGAGTGGCGCCCTGAGGGACACCACAGGTCAAAGGGGCTACTGAGGAGGAAGCATCAACCGTAGCAAATGAGAAAGTCCTATTCGATAAGCAGGGATTTATTTGGGCATATTAAAGCACATGAGGACCTAATAAACAGAAATATGTAACTGATACAACTAAAAAAGAAGTCTAATACGGGTTAAACAGCTTTCTTAAAGCTTTACCAATACTTTGAGGTAATCTAATTAGAAATTATTATTTTCCATTAAATACAAAATTGTATCATTTAATAATTTTATAGATCCGATATTTCTTCTACAATTAAAAAACATGCCGGAGCAAACAGTTTGTCTTGTTATAGTTAATGCAGAGTGTCTGAGATATTGAATAAATAAATGCCCTAAAGAATAAAAAATTTGCAATAAAACAACTTTTCCACTTGTGTTTTTGATTGGCTTCGGCATTAAAGGGTTAATATATGTGCATAAATGCATGGATATGTACATGGACACGTATGTATATGACATTATTTGCATATCCTAAATGGCTACTTGCTACATATCCCCCCTCTCTTTGTAGATGAAAGCAGGGTGAGGCTGAGGCAGGTTGAACTACTCCTTTAAGAGGTCAAAAGGAGCTCACCTGAATATTTGGACACAACCAGGTGAGGTTGTGTCCAAACAATCTGGAAATATTGTTCCAGATTCAGTGAAGGTTCTCGCCTACCGCAGCTGCAGCTCGTCACTTTATCAAACTCAATTGTTCTCTCTGCTACCGGAGAAAATTGAGTCATTAATTACTTTCCATCAAGCGGCCTGAGCACCAACACCTGATCAATACCCACCCACCATATTTGTCATTCACCGCTGAGGAATACACTTCCCACACACAAGACAAACCATCCTGGGTCAGCCGGCGCTCTCCTCCTCCCACTCAGCCTGTCAGCAGACCCATCTGCCCTCCCAGCGACACCTTCGCCTAAGACGTTGTGTTTTAGTGGGGAAGATGATCCTGGCGATGTTTTTAGAATATTTAGAGGAGCAGGTCATCCCAATAAATATTTGGAAAGACCGAAAACATTTATGGAGCTTTACTGTTAAACAAATGAAGTAGCAGGAGTCTTTTATTGAAAAGTAAAAAAAAAAAATATGTAGGTATTGTTTCATTACGAAGCAAGATTCTGTTTTGGAAACTATTGTAATATTAATAAAAATAATAATAATAATACTTTTTGTTAATGGTTGCCTTTCAAGACACCTTACAAACATTTCATTGATGGGTCCAATAATTGGGGCTAGAATAATAACAATAATTGATCTTCCAGTCCAATAGAGGGTGTTATAGAGGTTCTTATTATTACCATTATTATTGTTTATTTACTAATTAATTTATTTACTACGGTCACATTTAGTAAATAGTTCTATTTGTGCTCCTTTGACGTTGGAGAATGACCAAACTCATTCTGGTTGTAGTGACTACAATGTCAAACAAGTGTTTTATGTCTTATTTTCCAGTTGAGGGCACAAACATTCGGGTCAGAGTGCCTGAAGAAGTCGATAAGAGAAGGAGAAAGTTTATCGGCGAGGCAGCATTCATGTTTACATCAAACATGTCCATGTAGTTTGGTTGTTTAACAAGTGAGCAATAAGGGATGTAAGACATGGAGGAGTTTTTACAAACATGACGGGACCACCTCAGACGGCACCACCCGGCGATAGCGTTAGCTGAAGCTAGCGCTAAAAAAGCACCAGAGAAAAACCAACCCGACACACGTCTAATCAGAGCGAGGGAAGAAAACATCACAGTCCATCACCTACTTCCTGTGTAAAAACCTGCGACCAGACAACGTGGTGGAACATGAGGGGTTTTCTTATCCATACAAGACACAGGAACCACGGATTGTGACTCCATCATGATGTTATTTCATGAACAGAGCGGTACCTGAGCTCCACAGAGAAGTGAAGGAAAGTTTGAGAGCAGCAGAAAGAGTCGGGTTAACTTGTGACGGCGCAGGAAGTGGATTCATACACTGTGTGACTCATTATCTGACTGAGGACCGGAGACCGCCATCCCATGTTCCCCAGACTAGAGCTGGTCTACATGGCTACAAAAGTCCAGTAGAGGAAACATGTTTACATTCACTGAAGTGGGTCTAGACTTTAACACAAAGAGTTCAGTTTGTCGTTTATGTCCTGACTGGTTTTCATATGTTGGTCGCTCTGTCTGCAGGATAATCCAGTTTAAACCACTACATCTGACTGCAGGGAGAAAACGACTGAGAACTTAATCGGACTGGATAAAACACACCTTATTCCTGTGAGTATATAATTTGAAGGCGAAGAATAGTTAAACATTTGCATTATATTTCAATATAGGTATTATATTCCAATGCTCTTGCCTCTGGTAGCATAACTTGTACATTTACGCTACAAACTGTTAGCGGGCTATGAAGACATCAACGTCGCAGCAGTGAATAGATGGTAATCGCATTCTCTTTGTTTTGGTTGTACTGTTCCTTTAAGTAGCATAAATCTAACGCGTCTTTGCTGATTTTGTCACTGTAGGAAAACTAAAGCATCAGCCGTCATAGAAAAATGTTTGTTTGCTTGTAAATCGCTGCATAATGAGCTGATTTGTAAACGCACTCATTATTGGGAGCGGATACTAATCTTTGACCACAGTGGCATTGTGGGAGCATTACACGCTTGTCCCGCTCTGTGGTCGCTTATTGATCATCTCTGCAGTTGAGTGTATTCATCTTGACATCAGTCTGTATTAACACTCCGGTAACGAGGGACCAGCCTCCATCAGATCAGATAACCAGCTCGGTACAGCAGTCCCCTCTCTGCGGGCTTGGCACCCAGAGGTCGCGACCCCTTGCAGGGGGTTTCAGCCAACGCAACTCTGTGCAGTCCTGAGGGACTTCTCCACCCAAACATAAACACAACAATTACCAAGAATGGGGTTCAGACTGAGGGTGAGCAGTAGCTTTATCCGCTACTTCAATGGAGGAATTTCAAAATAAAAGTTTTTAGGTTGTTGTTAGGGACTTGAGGTGAGCTGGCACCTCGAGGTCATGAAAGGCACCCTCTGATGAATCGGCTTACCCCCCCCAACACCACCACCGCTGCTCCTTGTTTAACTATCATGTCAACACACATACGCTCCGACATTGTTATGTATTCCACAAGAATAGACCTCGATAAATTCCTGCCTGATTCAATATTCACTTAATGAAATCAAATTAAAACAAATTGGATGAACTTGGCTGCATTTTTTTTTTTTTTTTTTCTAATTGAACACTTTGATTATGTAAACATAAATTAAAGATTTGCAGTTGTTTGTTCTGCATCATAGGAGTAGTATTAGAAAGGATTAGCCAATAAAGTAAGCAAAGTAATGCAGGAATCTCCCGTTTGCGGCGTCCAAAATGCTGCTCTTCTTACTTTTACATTATCCTGAATCGCTTCTTTTAGGATTTGGGCTGTAAATTAGTCAATTAAAAAATGATTTGAGTCCTATGGAACATGAAAAAGCATTTTTTGTGTGTAATACCAGCCAGAAATGATCAAGATATTCCCTCATGAAGTTCCCGAGCTTTTAAAGGCTTTATTAATTTGCAGGTGCTGACATTTTCAAATGATCTCCTGTGTTGATTCTCCGTGCGACCCCCCCTCTCCCAAAACAGATGCTGATACACAGAGCAGGGTGTGACGGCGGCCCCGCTCCATCACTCATCTCCCTCCACACACTCGTCATGACGCTCAGAGAGGAGAAATAATTAATTCAACAACTACTGAAGCACAGAATCACATCCGTTCTCACTGCCACTGGCTATTGTTGTTGGCTTTTCACATGATGATCATCTTATCATGAAATTTCTCTCTTTGCATTTCTCTCATAAATCACGACCACACAAAGCAAGAAAGCCATCAGAATGACTGAAATTAAGAATCGACGGCAGGTCGGATTGTGTAAATTTGTGGCGGCGCCCTGAAAAAAATGAGAGCGTCGGCGACTTTTGAAAAGGCCGGACACACTTCACGGACGCCGCGTGCTCTCAACAGACCTCGGAGGGGTCGACTCAGACGCTCACTTAGAACACGAAGGTGAACAAAAACATGGGTGAAAGCAGGTTTGTACTTAAACATCGGATACTTTATGGAAGACTTGTGTTTCACCGCTTCTCCTTTGTCTTTTGTGAAGCCTGCTGAGCCGTGGGGGTGGTGGTGGTTGGTGGTGGTGGCGGTGGTTGGGTGGGTGAGTGAGGGTGAAGGAGGGTGTTAATCTGAGAGGTAATGGCTTTTTTCCACAGAATAGCAAATTCTAATATATGTCACTTTGTAAAACGGACAGCCGGAGTCACCAAAGACACTCTCCCCCACTCTGACTGAGCGCAACAATGGCTGCCAAGTGTAACATGCTACTTTTAATTTGCAATAACACGTGACAATAGCAGATTAATGGCTCTTATGACACCTGTGTCCCTGAAGCTCCTCTTGCCGGGACCCAGTGTACATAACGTGTGTCACACTACATTATCTCTACATCCCTCCTGTAATGGGGGGGACCTTTTTTTTTTTAAGGGCACTGCTGACTCGGAAAGTGTCCGCCTGCTTGGCAGAGCGCCACAGCGACCGCCGAAAACAAATACTCTGGGCGACACCGCCAATCCATTTCACCGGGGCTTGTGCGGCTCACCACCACCCCCGCCTCCCGCCCCCAACCTCTCCGCTCATTTTTGTTCATGTTTTCAACCCCTGATAATGACTGCTTGTGCCATAATCATCATGAGGCTTACCAAGTTAAATAGGGCTCAGGCGAGCTCCTGCGCTGTGATGGAATTTAATCCAAGCATTAACGGGCTATAGACTACTGAGGGAGGCGAAAAAAGGTGAAGGAGAGCTAAAAGGGAAAACGAAGCAGCGGCTCTTGAACAATTCTTGCTCCTGTTCGTCCTCAAAGCGACATACTGAGGTCTTGAAGGAAACATATGATCATTTCCAGACCTCTCTCTCTCCTCAGTAAAATTGCATAAATGGAAGATCAGACAAATGATCAAGTGCAAAATAGAACAACAGATATTATCAAATACATGCAAAAGTGTGAATTTCTCTACAGTGAAGGACCTGGGGACGAAACAAGGGTTGAAGGTCTTGCTCAACAGCCTACGACATGTAGACCTTCTGACTGGTGGGCGAATGTTCTTCCTCCTGAGCTACCTCTGCCCCAGCCTCCAGCAACCCCTCCCCCACATAACGTCTATGGTCATTGAGGGTCTTATACCACAAACGTGTATGTTGCCAAACCAGAAACATCTTTCAATCTCTATCTATTTCATCCATTCACCATCAACCGCTTATCCTGCTCAGGGTCGCGAGGGGCTGGAGCCTATCCCAGCTCACCTCGGGCGAGAGGTGGGGTACAGATAGAGACAGACAACCACTGAGGGTCACATTCACTTCTACAGCAAAGAGAGTTACGAAAAGAGAACCAACGCCAACCCGTAGGTACTGGTTTGAGTTTTTCGCTAATACAATACACACTTTTTTTTATAACAGTATATTATTCACCTTTTCAATGGCGTGAACATTTTCTTATGCTAACAATATAAGCGTTTCACATCATGACCTGATAAAAGGTATGGTTATGACAAAAATAGTTATAGTTATAGCGAGACAAGCTTGTATGTCTTAGTAACGTAAAAAATCAGGTTATAACAGGATATAATGTTTCTTCTAGCGTGTCAGCAGCAATGCACTTTTTGCAATATATACAACCACACATTTTGATACATTGGTATTGCAAAACATTCCACTGAAGAGGCAAAAAACCATGACTTTAACGGAATCTATACACCGTCCAAAAGAGTAAGGGTTAGAATAAACTTTCATTCGGGCTTAACTGAACCACATTCCAGAAATCTGAACTACGTTCCAGAAATCTGAACTACGTTCCAGAAATCTGAACTACGTTCCAGAAATCTGAACTACGTTCCAGAAATGTTGAAATCGCCTATTTCTGATATGATCAGGTCCCATGCTGACAATGTTTTCTGTTCTATTCTAAGATGCGGCTGTAAATTACTGCCTTTACTTCCACCCACAGAGCAGGATTACTTGTGGCGGACACAGCAAAATAAAGAATTTCCTTCCATCAATACATCCATCAAATGATTATTCATGCGGATTTTTTGCCATAATAACGACCAGAATTAGTTGATAAATGACATACTGAATATTAGGACTAGAATGCTGTACAGTCATAATTCTGGTTCAACGGAGAACATCCGGGAATCACTTACACCAATCGGCCATAACATTAAACCACCAGCCTAATCTATTGTAGCTCCCCGTTTCCCGCCAAAACAGCTGTGATGTCACTTTGTGTTCCGACATCCTTTGGTCAGAATCAGCATGAACTTTTCACAAATTTGTAAACAACACTAGCTCTTCGGTGGAATCAGATGACACGGACTATCCTTCGCTCCACAGCGAGCCTCGGACAACTATAACCAGCTCACCAGTTTGTCTTTAAAACCACTTATGTAGGTACTAACCACTGCAGACCAGAAAAACTCAACGAGACCCACAGTCCTCTCACCATTACAATGTTGTTCTGGTCAAAGTGGCTCAGAACCCCTCGCTTGTCTATTTCTTCTGCTTCCAACATCAACTGCAAGACAAAATCTGCTGCCCCAATATATCCCAGCCACTGTCAGGTGCCATGGTAACCAGATAATCAAAGTTATTCTAACTGCACCTGACAGTGGTTATAATATTATGGCTGATCAGAGTATTTCTGATGGGATCTAATCCGTTTGATTTGGACAAACTTCATCATCCCTTAAAATAATGGTGATTTTTACAGGTTCTTTTTCACCTCCGACAACTTGGGGAGTGGGTCATGTGACTGTTTTTGTTTGTTGTTTTTTTACACATAAGATATCTCAGAAACCTAGGAATGTATTTTGTAATTATTTTGTGCAGGGACGGGTCTAAAGCCGAGGAGTTGATTGGCTTTTGTCGCAGGCTGGATTCACATCCATAAGGATTCTTTCCATTTTTTCATAAATAGGGCATATTTTTTCAATTTTATCAATGAATATCAATTATTGGTGTCCATGGAATACATCAAGCATATTTTATTCATTTATATTACAAAGTTTTTGCCATTTAAAGTCAATTATTATCTAATATACAAATATGTTTAGGTGTAAACTGCAAAATCAGTCAGACTAGAGCTTTCATTGCTTGAAATCAGCACAACTTGATTTAATTCACTCATTTTTTTAAGGCCCATTTGTTTTTAGTCTTTCAATGGCTTGACGTTAAAAAAAAAAGACGCAGATTTGATATATTTAAGACTATTTGGCTTCATTCTAGTAAGACTGTCTTTAGTAGACCTGACTGTGTTTCTCTTTACAGTAAAATTGTAAAATATGAAGCGTTGAATATTGACGATGATTCAAAATGAGTAAACAAATTTTAATCCTGTCCTTTAGATGATTCAAGATGTTATGCAAACCATAAAATGAACTTGAAAACTGATTTGAATGCAAAACTTACTTGACAAGATTATTTTTCTATTTACAGTAGACAACAAAAATAAGACTAATTTCACATTTAGGGGAATTAAGTTATTCTTTCATATTTCACAGTAAGCATCCACACTAGAAGGAAGCCAAATATTATTAAATAGAATTCCTAAAATTGTTCAAACTGGCGTGAAAGACTGTAATGGACCTCAAATATGGTCAAAAATACCCAGTTTTTTTAATGAAAACTCGGTTATTTCAGTTTGGTTATAATCAATATTTTAGTTGTTGATTAAGCCGACTTAAGATTCTAAACTTTAAATTATAGGTTACAAGTTACTGGCAGAAGCTAGTTCAATATTATTAGGGATATGTGAGACAAAGTAAGATATATTTATTTAAAACAAGATCAATTTTCTAATGCAAAACATGACCAACAAGATTCTTTTTCTTTTAGGCAAATTTAAGATTAATTTCATTTGCGGAATTTCAGATATCATGACCGATTTGTGCGTCATAAAATCTTTTTGATGCGAATACTTGGTTTTGGCATTTATTATAAGCTTTTGCTCTGTTTTGTTGATGAAGGCAATGGTGGCCACACCAAAAAGAAGCCAAATATTCTTAAATATAATCACATTTTCTTGTATTGAGCAAAAACATTGACCAATTATGGTTGAATAGAATTCTTAAAACAAGAATAAAAGTCACCATAATGGACCTTTAACCCGGATAGTAAATACAAAAAAAAAGAAAAAGGATGTTTATTACAAGCAATGACATTTGAGTTATTTAAAATAGATTGTATTACTTATAATGAATATTTTAGTCCCTTGACTGGGCTGAATTTAACAATCTATATATGCCGTAGAAATAAATCTATTCGATGTGAATGAGTGCTTTTATTTTAAGCCTTTCTTTTCTTTTCTTCTTTGCCGAGGATGGAGTTGCCGACCCTCTGTAACCGCCCTGTGAGTTTTTGGGTTGGCTTGTTCTCTAAGAGAAGACAGTAAGAGGACAGTAGTGTCTACAGGCCAGCATCCTATGTAATATACTATTTGTACAAACTGTGGCTGCCGGCGAGACATTGCTTCTGCAGTCGCGTGTGTGCGGCCAAGGCCTGAGGTTTATGTTTTGGAAAGATAAAGTATCCCTGACCCTGCGCTTCCAGATAGGCACCAGCTGGCCGTTGAGCGAGTATATAAGAACCACGGCTCCCTCCGTCAACCCTGACGTACGTACACCTTTCCTCTCTTTCATCCTAATGCCTGCCGAGCACCTAAATCATAGGAATGGCAGCACATCAGTGAAATCATTTGAGACTGAGTAGCCATAGAAACATGGTGCTGTCACCTGGAAGACCTCCACAAAACAGGCCAGCTTCCCCCCAGCTCCCTCCCCACCTCCCTCCCTCCCTCCTCACACATTCCTCCCGATGCCCTTTAATACCTCTTTGCCCTTCAGTAGCAATCTGCATAGAAATGTGTGCATTCTATCATTCGGTGACTAGACATTACACCCCGGCTAATATGAGAGGTCCTCCGACGGCTGAAAATGAACCCTTGAAAACATCAGACGTTTGCATTATGCCTGCACGACTGCATCTCTTACAGGGAAGGGCTTGATTATGTCATTTGCCATGTCCACGTCATGCTGGTTTTTATATCTCTGCCAGGAAATCTACCTCTGACAGGTCATTAGTCATCCCTCCCTCCCCTGCACGCACATAAAACATCAATTCCACTCAATATCCCTCAAACCCCCCGACAAACGCCGGAACAAAGAAGACGCTATGTAAACCACTGCCGCGTTCTGATTAGCTCTCATTCCAGAGCTCTGCAGAAATAAGGCTCCCATTCCCCACCCTGTTTGAGATAACTGCCCCCTTTTTTTCCCCCCTTCCACCCAGCAGCCACGCCATCCAACCATGCTTTGCAGCATGCATGTGTTTAGCTATTCTCATCAGCTGCTTATGTAGTGACATTAAGGAAGCCTATTGCTTACAGGACCAATAATCTATATCGCCTCAGGCGCCGTTTACTCCAGCAGAAGAAGAGGAGCCACTTTTGTTCAAGAGAGAGAGGAAAAGAGAGCTATTGGAGGTTTCTTGACTGACCTGGGTGGTTGGCTACATCATCTTGACATGTAATTATCTAAAGCCCTTTAATCACTTCCATAAAGATTAATTGCAGGAGACAACAGCGGAGGTCGTGTCTTCAAATCAAAAGACTCCTTGGCAGATTGACACAGCGGTGGAGCTCAGGCTCAGGTGTTTTATAAGGGTCATCCGCTGGAACTGGAGCAACTTCAGCAAAATGTTTTTTTTTTACAGCTGAATTCTGTCTGGGGGTTTTTCTCATTTTGGTTCTTTATAAAAAAGAAAGAAAGAAAGAAAGAAAGAAAGAAAGAAAGAAGAAAAATGTCCCTTACCTTCATCTCTTTTCCTCTTTTCACCGTTGGATCGGGGGATTCCCAGAATGCCATTGATGGAGTAGGATCCTGCAGGGTCATTGGAGGCGTTGGTCACGGGCGGAGAGGCGGTGCTTGATACTGACAATAAGACAGACATAAAATTACAAACCAGCCTGCGTGTATTTACCGTACATGATGCCCCTGCTGACACTGCTGTTAGGCATTATACTGTAAAAATCACAGTAATTTACTTACAGCCAATGACAAGTAAGGTAATATGACACTACAGGACATCTTTGTTTACTTTGATTTATAATGAGTGATCATTTACTGTAATTCTCCGCAGCACATTGTCAGTTATTTTGAATTATGTTCATTATTGTGTAAAAATTTACAGTAACCAATAATGTACTTTAGAAAATCCCAATAACCAATTATATACAGTAGAAAATCACAGTTTCTAATAACATACATAGAAAATCACATTAACTGATGCTGTACACTGTAAAATCACAGTAACCAAACACATAATGTAGAAAATCGCATTAAACAGTAATATACTGTAGAAAATCACAGTATCTATTAACATACAGTGGAAAATCACAGTAACCGATAATGTATACTATAAATTCAAAGTAAACAACAACATAATGTAGAAAATCAAATTAACCAATAATACATTATAGTAAATCACAATTTTCCCTACAGCATTATTGTCAATTACTGAATTATATTGAATTATATTGGTTAATATGTAGGAAAATACGGTAGAAAAGTACAAGACGTTAAATTATTCCTTTTGTGAACTGTTTTTTCTTTAAAATAAACTACAACAAAAAAGATATATTGTGAACTGGGTTTGCAGTAATGCACTAATTTACTTAAATTCCATGCAAACACAAGACTTTTTCAAGGAATGCATCTTTCTAGTGATGTTTCCATTTCCCATAGCGTTAATCCCGTTGCTAGATTACAGGGGCGTTGTATGAACTGGTATTAAATTACTGTATAATTAGACTTTCTTTTCTTTTCTTCACATTGAAATCATCATTATTCAACAAATATATACCTTTACCAAGTTTTGTGTCTTTCCACATAGAATAACAAAAGATAGGTAATCATTTCTTGATTTGAAGTAATTCAGTGTATTAAGAACTGTGACTTTTTTTTATTTTAATGGTATTTTACTGTTACCATTTAACAATTGTTGGGTTTTTTTACATGTTATTTCTACTATTGTTTTTTTTTTAACTGTGTGTAGTACATTATTGTTCATTTTGATGATATTAGTTAGTGTGAATGATCAATTACTGTGGTTTTCTGCAGCATATTATTTCTTATTATGATTTTATAGTAAATTACTGGTTACTGTAATCCTCTCAAGTATATAATTGGTCATTGGTATTTTCCACAGTCGTTACTGGGATTTTCCACGGTCGCCATGATTGCAGTGATTTTCAAGCATATGATTGTTTACAGTACATTATCAGTTACCGTAAATCTTCTGAGAATAATAGTGATTTAGAGATTTTCTACCAAACAAGATCAGTATTGACTTATTAGGGGAATTTTCAACAGTATTTTATCGATTACTGTAATTCTCTACTCTATACTATCGGTGATTGTGATGATACAGCATGTGATCACTATTTGTAGCTGCCTCTAGTAAACAATTGTCTTGTTACTTCTTGTATTGATTTTTATAGCAACTTTTTGGTTAGTGTCATTTTTGACTGGTCTACACAGTTTTCCACTGTGGAATAGTATAAAGTAATGTTGTGAATATAGTGGATTCCAAAGGCATTATTTTACAGTGTATACCTATAGTATGGCCCGGTGCGGACAGGGACGTCCCGTCTGGAGATGGATGGAATGGCTGCTGGACTTTAGTTCGGATGATCCTGTGGAAGCAGAGAAGAAGAGGTCATCCTGGTGGTCCGACCGTTTGGAGGCGTTACGCGGTTAAGATGTGAAATCGTATGTATGACTCCGGCCTGGAGTTCCACCTTAAAGGTTTGGTCAGCGCCAAAGTCTTGTGGCGTGAGCAATGTTGCAAACAAAGCATGAAATCACATCAATTCACCTCAATGATCGGCTTCACTGACTCTACCTGGCCCTCACTAATCAGCCCCCCCCCTCCCCCCCGGTCTCTAGTCGAAGCCCAGTCGCCAGCCAGATCAAACATCTCTGTAGAACCAGCCTCCCCCCCAAGTGCCAATGCGGATGAGGTCGTATTGATCGGGGCTTGGGGAGAAAAAGTTGGGGATTAGTCACACGGGCAAACAGATGCAAATAGAAAGCTATAAATTATATGTGACAGGAAAGCAATAGTTCCTTATTGCCTCGCAAAAGCTTACGCCAGCATTAGATCCCTTTAATCTGGCTCTTGGGGAGAAAGGGAGCCGTCACCATCATTTGTAAACTTTAAAATATTCATCATGCATGGCTCCACAGCTACGCTCACATGGATTCTCTCTTATTTCTATAGGAAGTTTCTGAAAATACACAATATTCCTCTCCAGGAATTTGGATATTGACGGCGCCAGAGGGCTTGAGAGGAATAAATCCACCGGTGTCACAAATAAAAACTCCCCCCCGGAGGCCAACAACAAGCCTTTCCACAGAGCGCATATTGATGTTTTAATTTTTTTCACTTTCCCCATAACAGTTATTCGACCCCTTGACTAGTGGCGGCAACATAAATCCAAAGACTTTATTTGGTATCCATGTTCTTGATATTGAATAAGCAATTTAGGAGAATGAATTAATGACCTGGCTGTTGCAGAAAATCCCCTGAAGAAATATTAAAATTGCTTTCCCTCCGAATCAATAACATCCAGCGCCATTGAGGGTCTTTTTCTGTTGTGGGTTTTTTTATGTCCGCCAGCAGGATGGCATTACGTTGTTTTAGTCGTCTGAGGTGGTGCGACAGGCCCTATCTGTAGAGCATTTATTAATGCATGCAGATGCAGGGGGGGTGGGGGGGGGGGGCTGTTTAAAAGGAGCGTCCTCTTTTGTCCCGAGGTCAGACAGTCTGCCACAGAAACACACCGCTGGCCCCAGTCAGAGTCAACCAACTGGA
The DNA here is from genome assembly GCA_009660295.1 of Lophius piscatorius. Taxonomy (NCBI): domain Eukaryota; kingdom Metazoa; phylum Chordata; class Actinopteri; order Lophiiformes; family Lophiidae; genus Lophius; species Lophius piscatorius. The sequence goes on along the minus strand of VRLP01001041.1, from coordinate 14,015 downwards.
AAAGCTATTTCTTAACTGGTTCTGACTCTAAGACACTTTTTTTTTTCTTTTTTAAAACAAGGACACACAAAAAAGTAACTATTTGAATGAACGTAAACAATAACAGAATGTATTTTCACATGATTAAACAAGTTTGTTCAGTATTAAGAAATGATGTTTGTCTAACGTAATATAAACGAGTTGGGTCAACATACACAGACAGTCTGCCACAGAAACCCACCACTGGCCCCAGTCAGAACCATCCAAGTGGAAAATGCTTTTCTTAACTGGCTTTGACTTTTAGACGCCTCCCAAATAAACTACAAAAACTAAAAATAAATTGAAAGACAACTTACAAAATAACATAAGTAGTGTTCTCACATGATTAAATGGGTTCTTTCAATATTAATACAATTATGTCGGTTTTACTTAAAATTCTTGGGTCGGGTCAATATAATTTACTGACTTGATTCAACATATTTACTTTGTTTCGGTCTGATTAAATTAATTGTGGTTGATTTGGCGAATCCCAGCTGACATTGGACGATAAAAGGAGTTTGCCTTAGACGCGTCACTACTTCATCCATTCATGCTCACATTCACTCCTATTGGCAGATTACAGCCCCTAATTCTCCTCCACAGCTGGGATAGGTTCCCTGTAACCCCCCACAGGGTAAGCAGTCAGTGGTAATGAATGAATGATTCAAGGTATTTTTCTGAATATTCCCAACTTAATTTAATAGAGTTGGTCCAACTAAATTTTGCAAAAGTACAATTACCTCATCAAGTGAATTTATCTAACCCAAATTAATTAAGTTGGCGCAACAGAATTACAACTTAACCAAATGGCGAGAGAAACACTCTTAATCATGTGGAAATACTTTCAATGGTTTTTTTTCAAACTAATCATAATGCAAACAGTGGGAATAGTAAGATACGTTTTAGATTCAATAGAGTTTGTATCAAGGATGGACTCAAAATATAACATACAGATGCAGAAACTAGATCGGGTTAGTTCCTGCCAACGTAACTGAATCTTGTAAAAGTTAAGGTGCTGAATTTCATACAAGTCCTGCATGATTTAATCAAATTCTTCCTGCAAACAGGAAATTATTTTATTAAAAATGACAGCTTAACATTCAAGTAAATATAACATTTTTGAGCGCACCAGCAAAAAATACGCAGCCAAGTCAAAGTATGATAAGGCGTCTTTGGAAATCCCGTATTGAAATATTAACCAATCCAAACAAAGGTGTGTAGTTTCAATTGTGCACAGAGTGCAGGGCAACGCATTGAAAGGGTTTTTAAAAAAGGACAATATTGAGTATTAAGCCATAATAGAAATGCAAAGTAGCTCTCATACTGTATTTGGCTGATAGAATTACACTTCTTTGTATTCACAATTTAATTTCCCGCATAAACAAAGACACATAAGATTCCGAAATAGAAAGCTTTAATTGGAATCAGAAAAAGAACCTCATAGGGCTCTTTTAATGATATTAATGTAGGTTTTGGATTTATCACATACATGTGTCTGAGCCCCCTTAAATGGGGCTTTTTAAGCAGCCACGAAGCATGAAATGAATTTTCTTCAGCCCCTTTTTCCTCTATTTAAAAGACGTCTTGTGTGGAGCTGTCCATGCTCTGCCATCAGCTCATTAAAATGTAATGCTGATGCTGGCTCTATGGAACAGTGCCTCTTAACCAAAGTTCATCACCGGGGGATCTCTGGTGGGGTGGGGGTGCCCTGGGTCGTCCTTTTCTAACGGTACAGTTTACGGATTTCTATCCCCCTTCACACATGTATTGAGATATGCATAAAAAAAATGGCTGTCTGACATGGCTTTTGCATAAAAAATGGTATATTAACGATATTAAAATCATTTCATGATGTATGAAAATGCAAATATTTTCAATTTTCTGCACAAAATATGTCTGCTACTCCAATAGAAAGGCTTCAAGCTGACATGTTACACTTGTGGACATGCACACATTGGCTCAGAATTCATTTTTAATTGGAAAAATTATCGTTTTAATCTTATATTCAGGTTTTCAATGAGCATAAAGAAAATGTTCACATTGGGAAATGAGTGTGAAAATTGCCTGATAGTGACAATATTCAGTTTAAAGCTCAAATAATCAGGAAGCGGGCTTTAAAGAAAACTCAACATTTAACAATTTAATATCTTCCTTATTTCAAATGCTTGCAAAGATGATGGAATAAAACTTTTTAGGTTCTCTATATGTCCTTTTTTCGCACGTTATAGCAACGTAATGTCTCTTTAATGATGCTATTATTTATGTCTTGAGAATGGATCAAACGGATTGACTGGTGCAAAAAGGCAGGAAAAACGGGAATAAAACAGTATACCTGTCCTTGCGGCTATTTGCATATTATCATAGATGCACTTTTATAGCATAAATAAAATAACTCAAGATAAATACTTCTCATGAAAATACATGGATACTGCAGTTTCATGAATACAAAGAAATCAAGCTCCTGTTTTAATGCAGCGATATAAATCAGGGACCTTATTTTTGCTAAAATTTTGTTTTGCATATTCCAGAGAACATTATTTCTAAGTCCTGATGTGAGCCAAAAAAAAGAAGCAAATATAAAGGAAATTTGAAAAATGCAACCACTTCATATTTTTTCAAAGGGATTTTCACATTGCAATTATTCCCAACGCCACGTTTTGGTTGTTAATTCGTCATCTTATGTCCATATTCCAAAGGAAATCTCGCGGAAGTCCAGAGCTGTGTGTGTGTGTGTGTGAGTGTGAGAGCAGCAGCTGCAGCAGCTCCAGCACATTAGACGTGCTAAAGAAAATTGGCCTGCTTTATAGAGCCACGGGATCTGGTCACCGAATATTGATCGGTTTTCATCTCGACAGATTCACTCAGTCCTAGATGTACTGCTGATTGTTGAGGGAGTTCGGTGTGAAAGATTGAATTGCACCTCTGAGACTGCAGGCTGCCTGTGCGCGAAGTTGTTCAAACAATATTCAGTTGTGAGTGGTGTGCGCACGGAGCGGCGCAGTGACGGGTTTGCGCAAATTTGCGCTCCTGCAGGCCTTTTGTTTTCATAAAAGCTTTTGCATCCTCTGCTCCACTATTTTACCCAAAGAAAACACCAACAATCCGAATGTAAAGACAGGTGAATATTGCTGTTTTTCTGCAGGCTGTGAAACATTGTGATGTTCTCTCCTACCTGTTTATGGATGAGACGCTGGGAACCGTGTCGTTGTCGCAGATGCCTTCTGCCAGGAGCCTGTCTCTGATCTCCCACGCAAACATGGTTGGATTCTGTCTCTTGTAGTCTGCGATTTTATCCACCACCTTTGGCGTGGCCACTTTAGGTTTAGAGCCACCAATCACACCTGGTTTGATGCTGCCGGTCTCGTAGTATCTGCAAAAAGAACATGATATTCTCCAATCAGAGGATCGCTCAAAGTGTCCACAAGTGAAACTTTTCTCAAAGCATAACATTTTTATTTTAGAGTTTTATCAGTATAATTAGCCACTTAAGATACTCAAAATGTCTGATGTTAATATTAACTGTCTCAAATTTGAATTGAAATGCACAAAACGTGGCCGCAAATGCGCACATCCCAATTGGATCTGGGCTAAAAAATAAATGGAAGAAAAACCACATCTGATCTCTACTAATCCTCAACACACATGATTACAATCTTATACTTAGAATAAATAGCTGCAGGTGAAGCCACCTTCTATCCAGCTGGGTGCAGGGCTTGGTTGGACTTGGCACCCACCTGCCCAGGATCTTGCTGACGCAGCCGTGGCTGACGCGCAGCTGTCTGGAGATGTCGCATGGCCGGACTCCTTGGTGGGCCAGCTCCACTATCCGCTGCCTCACCACGTCCGGGAGGGGTCTGCCGTTCACAAACACCCCACCGAGCTGGTTCACACCTCCGTGCCCTACGTGGGATACAACAGCAGCACAGACACGACCGTAACATTACATACAGGCGCAGAGGAGAGGGAGAGGCAGCGTGTTTAAAGCACAGTGGATCAGTTCCTCTCACATTTGTGTGGGATTATGGCACCAAAAAAAACATTTAATACACTTTTTACAGGCGTCCTTGGAATTGTTTTATGACATGTACGATAAAAAGGTGCTTTATCATTTGTTTTTGACATTTCGTAAATGCAGCATATAATAATTTATTTGATATTATAGCAAATAAATCAGGGATAAAATAGGATGTTCTGTTGATATATAGAAAAAATACACAGTAGAGGAAGTCAGCAACACTCCTAATTATAAGGACTATTTTTATTTGTTTATTTTTTATGGAATACTAGTAGTAATAGCAATTCAAAAAAAATATTACTATGTATGTTTTTTTACCACAATTTTCAAATCTTTCCTGTTTAACACAATCTAATATATTATCTAATTTAAAAATTCCATTTTATTTTAGGGAGTATTACACTTAAAATATGGTCAAATTTAATATTTTAAAAATCATTACATTGTGTTATAATGTCGAATTTTACATTTTAAGGTATTTAACCAAATTAAAATAATAATCATAAGGTCACTGCATTGAAAAAATACCACATTATGCTCTATTTTCTTTTAATTTCCCATATTTGACGTATTATTAAAACATTAAATCCAATTAACAGGTACAATATTTACAAATGTAAATCTATTTATGTCTCCACTCCAGTATATTTCCCGAGCAGCTTTTCTCCTTCTTCTCGCTGCAGGATAATTTTAAATAATTAAAAGAGCTTTGATTACTCATATTACATATTATTAAGTCAATGAAGAGCACATCAATTATTCACACGCCTGCTCGAAAATTAATACCTAACTGTATTTGATCTCTAGTTGGTACTTTAAAAAAAAAAATAAAAATAATAATAATAATCTTCTAAATGATATTTCCTCCTATTTCCTGACTTATTGGGCCTGGGCAGCGCGCGGGAAGCTGCAGGGTGTGATTACACCTGCCTTTGTTTACTATGACAAGTTAAATATGTGCACATGTGCGCAGAAGCATCGCTGCCATTTAGTGCGCGATTTTAAGAATATTTATGGACTGGAATTTTGCACCCTGGAGGATTTATTTATTCTATTTATCAGGATGTATCTGTTTATGCTCCAAGACGCTGCGGGCGCGCAGCGTACAACTCGCATTTCTTCGCTGCATATTTGTCTTGTTTGTGTGTGCATGCATGCTCCGGCTGCAGGAACGGAGAGGAGGAGAGGAGGCGAGGAGGAGAGGAGGAGGCTGGGGCTGTGCTACTTACGGTGCATCGCTGTGAAGGGGTCTGCTTTGCAGTGAATATCCATTGGATAGCACAGGAAAGACAGATAATCAACTGAAGTCGCCGTTTCGCCTTCCTATCTAGGATGAAGCTGGGGAGAAAAAAAAGGTGATTCTACGCGATGGAGGGACCTGGGTTTTTTTTTTCCCCCTCCACCCCCTGCTTCAGCAGCCGATTCTGAGGGGCAACTTCTTCACCAAAAGTTCCCTTCTTCAGCAGCCCGGTCCACGTGAGGAGGTCCGGCAGGTGCGCAGCATGACCGGAGGATTTCAGGAACTGTGTGTTTCGGTCTTTTGCCAAAACCTGCTGAACCCAGAGGTAAATTCTCCCAGTGTGCCAGAAGAGGAAAGGCTGGGGAAGGGGTCCGGTATCTCCTCAAATCCTGGTGGCCTCGCGTCAGAAACGGCGCAGAAAGACGCGCGCACACACACGTCGGGTCTGTGTTGATGCGTCAGGCTGGATCTTTGGGCTGGGAATGAAGCCTCTCTGTGTGTCTGTGGTTCTAAAAGCTGCAACCCTCCCCTCCTCTTCTCCCTCTCCCCCTCTCCTCTCACCCCTCTCCTCTCTCCTCCTCCCCTCTGCAGACCCCCCCCAGCCCCCACCCCCTTTTTGCTTATATGGATGACTTGTCAGACAAAGGCAATAGATGCCAACACTTTGAAAAAAAGAAGAAGAAGAAAACCAGGAGGTCCAAATGAGGAAGGTCTGACACACCGGCGAGGACGGCAGGGGAGGAGGGGGGTAAACAACCCTAACCCTAAACAAGGAACGGATTCTGAGTTGCAAATATCAGTTTATGAGACAGCTGTGAGTTATAATCTCGTTTACTGGAAGTTTGAATCAGTGGAATAGAGATTATATTTTAAATTTGTGTTTCTTTTATGAAGTATTTTCCCTTTTATGAGCGGGTTTGTGGGATTCTTCAGGACATCCCAGTGCGCACAGCTCTACTAACAAGCTGGATTTCACTCAAACCAGTCTTTAAATTCCACTTTTTCTTTTCTTTTTTCTTTTTTTTTGTGTTTTACACATATTTGTGTATCATACAAAAGTCTCTATTTGATGTATGAGATAAAAACCTGCTGGGTAAAATATGTAATATCAGATATTAACCGTTTTGCGTTGGTGCATTGGTCCAGACTGGGAGCACTGGTGGGGTCGGAGGTGAGAGTGGCAGTGCCAGTCAGCTTCTGTAGATGGCGCTGCAGAGTTTCTCAAATTTAAAGGTGCTATCAGTCAAAAAAGTAAAAGTCGGAGTGCAGTTGTGTGGTCAGAGAGTGTAGAAATATCCATGCATTAATAACCATGTGAGGGGGTGGAAGCTGATTGGTCAGAGACCTGACCTCCACCTGCTGGATGAATACACCGGATGTACGTTACAAAAGACTAATTACATAAAATGATGCATGATGGAGTCATTTTAATGTAATAGTGCAACATTTCCGGTCCTTAGAAAGTTCCTGAAATAATCCTAGAAATTATTTTAATTATATTATTTTAATAATTTTATTTATTTAAGTTTAATGGGTGGTAAAACAAGCTTAAAGTAAAAGGGAAATTAAAGTAAAATATTAATCACATGATGGAAATAGATAAGAAAACAAGTTGATGAAAAAATTCATCAACTTAAGATGATTATTTATTATTAGGAATAAAAAGGATAATAACAATCTCACGTTGATGAAATAAAACGGCAATGACAATAACAACAATAATAATCGTAATAAGTATTAAAATAATAGATGAAAACATCAGGTCGAAAAAAAATCAAATAACATTTAATGAAATGGGTATACTAAAACCACTTCGACTACTACTACTAATTATAATAATACTAATAATAACAATAATAATAAAGTATAAAAAATTTATAAATTAAAACCTCAAATTGAAAAATAATCAACAACAACAATAGAAATATATAATATATTGAATAGTATCTAACACTATCTTATATAAGATCTAAATAAGTATACTACAACCACTACTACTAATAATAATGATAATAATAGTTAGTATTAAAGTTAATAATAACAATAATTGATGATTATTATTATTATTATTATTACATTTTGGTGGTCGGCGGGTGTGGGGGGCATGTCTTTGGGGCAGACGGCCACGTCTCGCGCTCTGCCTCGTGGCCAGGTTAGGGGATGATTTCTCTTTTTGTTACTGTTTTTGGACTCAGCTTCTGGTACAATATGTAGCACTATAGGCTGTAATTTCACACCCGGCTGCACATTTCCCTTAAAGCTACATTCTTTTTTTCATCCCCCTTCTATAAGACCCCCACCACCACCTTCATCATCAACCCCCCTCCCTTAGTTTTTCTTTCTCCCCCTCTTTCTCTCTTTCTCTCTCTCTCTCTCTCTCTCTCTCGCTCGCTCTCTCTCTCTCTCTCTCTGTCTCTCTCTGCTCCCCACAATTTGAGCTGCGAAAAATTTAAGCAGGTGTCTTAGATGCTGAAGTTGTTGTTTTGGAACCCAATGTTTACTTTGTGTGCGTGTGTGTGAGTGTGTGTGCACGTGCGCACTTTGACCCCTTGCTTTCATTGGATTCTGGGGTCAGAGAGAGAACCCCTCCCCAGAAATATTCCCATATTACTATAGCATAGAAACTAAAGAATGTGGATAAATATTCCTACATGTCAGGAGTTGGGAGAGTGTTTTTGGAGCCCCATTAGGAGAGGTGTAATGTATGACAGAGAGTAATTTATCTTTCGCTTCGCCTCCTAATGGCCTGTGCAGGAGGAGAGGAGCAAGGAGGAGGAGGAGGAGGAAGCAGCACCGAGGCTCCTGCAGCTCCTCCCGCCGAGCGTCCAAGAGACTGTGTGCTGGATGATGAAGGCGTCCGGATGGAGGTAAGGAACTTCTAAAGGTGGGAGAGGTGTCACGCATTTTTTTTCCTCCTCCTCTCGTGCAGACTGTCACGCGTTTTTCCAACGTCACCAGTCAAAGCGAGCCTCCCTGCAGTGGAGAGCTGACGCCACTTGTAAGCTGAATCATTTTGGATTTAAGGGAGGAGGCAGAGATGAATGCATGTCAAAAACAATATTCCTGGATGCTTTCAAATCTTCCTTTGTGTCATTTGGCAGATATACGCCTAAGATCCCTCTTGAATTAAATGTAAATAAGAGAGTAAATATCTGAATAAACCGTAGTGGCGGATGAATGCATGTCGGATTCTGCAAGTCTGAGAATAATCTCCAAAATAAGATTCATGCATGCTTCCAGACTTCTTTTTTTTTTTTAAACTGGAAAGAGATATGCACAAAATCGCTGTCAAATTAAATGAATATGAGGCACCATTAATTATTTATTTGAACAAACAGGAGGGGAAATGCATGTCTAACTCTGCAAAATAAAATAAAAATGTGGAAAATAAGATTTCTGCATGCTTCCAGGCTCATCTTTTTTGCTTAATTTTGCAAATTTACGCACAAAACATGTCTCTAATTAAATACAAACGAGGGACAGTCATTTTTATTTACATTTCATCATTCAGGGAGGGAGGATGAATGCATGTCTGATTCTGCAAAACAAAGAATCATGTTGGAAAATAAGATTGCTGCCTGCTGCTAGGCTCAGCTTTTGAGCTTAATTCGGCAAATATTCGCACCAAACTACATATTATTTTTCTTAGATTAAATGTAAATGAGCAATAAGCGTGATATTTTTATATTTGAACCAACAGGGGTTTTTAAGGAGTTTCCTGCAATCCTGGAATATCTCTATTGGGTTTCCTCCTGCGCTCCTGCAGCGAGGCTGCCACACTCCGGGCAACAAATCTCAGAGGAGAACAGATGGAGCATCAATTTGATTCTATCCTCGACACCGTGAAAGATTGATTTTGCACTTGCTTTTAATTTTGGCTGTAATTAATTGGATCATTACAACTGTTTTCCATTGATCCCCTCAGTTAAAACGTAAAACTGAGGTAATTTCTTTTATTTTTTAATTTATTTGTCTCCAAAGAAATCACATTTCATGACTGTAAATCTCCAAATTAATTGAATTGTGTAATAATATTGCAGAGTTATAAAATTATTGTCAATACCTCTTTAAACCCACATAACTCCAGCATCCAAAACGAAAAAAACTTTACTTTAATAGGACTTATTCATATAATCTGGGACATTGTTTGACATAATAACATATATAACCAATAATGTCCCTGAAATTATAACATTATTATATATTCGTTGTAATTTCTCTCATCAGTTTTTTTTTAAAGTACATTGAAAATATTTATTTTGTGACTTAAGAAAATAAAAATATAAAAAAAATTAAATGGTTCAGGCGGAAACCTGGATTTTAAGATATTGTCAATAAAAATTGTTTATCATTTATTATTATTATGAATTATTAAATAATCATTATCACAGTGTTTGTTATTATATTCTCAGGCATGTGTTGTTACCTCATTTTAAATGATTTCTTTTTGTATTTGCAATGAAATATGACATTAAAAAAAAAAGGTAAAGTCAAATACATATTTTTAATTTTTTATATTTCCAGTACTTCAATTGTGAATTTGATGCCACGGCACTCCAAATATGTCAGTTTACTACAGCCAATTTGACCGTTTACAGTCTTTGATGGGAAATCATCAAAAATTAAGAATAGACATAAAAGTCAGTGCTGAAGTTTACAGCAGTCAGGCTCGTATTTCACACGATGAAACGAGTCAAGGTGAAGCTGCACTGCCTTTTTGGACTGTAAAAAAAAAGAAAAAAGAAGGAGATTCTCAACACATACTGCGTTGAAGATCCACATCCATGTGAGATCAGGTTACAGTGATTAGAATACACATTTTTTTAAATTACTTTTCATACCCTGAGCACAAAAACAGTCAGACAGTCGAGTTCCAGAGTTTTAATGTGCCTCAGGTTCAACAAATCATTAAGAGAAATTAACATCTCATTACCATTTATACATATAGAATGACCCAATTATAATTATTATTATTATTACTATTATTGTTGTTATTGTTATTATTATTATTATTATGTACATTTTTAAAGCAGTATCCCTTTAAATCCATTTTCTTGTCTTGTACTGACACACTAAAGTTGGGGAGTGAAGCACCTCAGACTTAAAAATAAACTCCTGCTCCTCATTCATTATGCAGATTCTCAAGTAATTGTTAAATATGCCCCGCAGTGTCGGATTAAAAATAGGTCTGTGTCTTGTCATTTTTAGAAGAGTTGCATTTATTGTACTGGGAACGAGGGCTCCTCTTCCCCATCAAACTTTCCACATGAATAGTTAAATGTGCGCCCCTCTGGTTGCAACTTAACAAAGAGTGGCGAGGCTCTAAAAATTGTGAGGGCATTGGAAAAAAAAGCAAAAATTATCTTCTAGACTCAATGTTTCCCCTCTTTAATCTTTCCCCTCTCTCTCTCTCTAGACCAAGGCTGCACACATATCCCATAAGGCCCTGGGTTCATACTGTGGGAGAAGCTGATCTGGATCCTTGGGTGGATCTGTGCAGCAGAGATCAGCCTGAGGTGTCCCGCCAGCTGCCATTGTCCCAAGCAGACAGCCAACAGCTTCCAGTCTCATGTCAGCAATATGGGAACCAGAGCTTCTGTCCACTGGGCTGCTGGTGCTGCTGCTGCTGCTGACATGTGAATGTAGCAGCCACCTCCTGGTGGCAGGCTTTGACCTCACAAATGTTTTTAACAATTCTTTAATTTGTCTTTGTCTTCAGGAGAGGATGAGCGGCGCGGCGTGATCTGCTGATTAGGGTGTGTGTGTGTGTGTGTGTGTGTGTGTATACACATACATTCCTCTCCCCAGAAATCTACGGATGAGCAGCTCCCACATAAGCTCCTGATCACTTCTGTAAATGCTTCCTGTCACCTTCAGTGGTGTAATGATCATGAAAATTGTGACCTTGATCTATGGAAAGCCATAATGTGAGTGAATGGCCTCCTCCCACGTACTTTCCCACAAGCTCCCAGCTTGGAGGTATGCTAAAGGACGGCTGTTTAGTGGTAATAAAAAGCCAGTAGTTTGGCTTGTAATGGTTCGGGCATTTCTCCTCTCTGCAGCCATTTGGCTAAATCTTCAATGCGGGAGAGAATCTGGGAGATTTTATTGTCTTCTGATAAAGCAGAAGGGTGCAGCACTGATGCCCTGTGCTTATCATTTAACTGCAATGTGCACATATTGTGTAGTTACTGCTTTATTACCATTGTTTTCTTCTATAGTGAAAGAGTAGAGCTGTAAAAATACACATTTTATGACTAGTAATGCTTTAAATAAAAATGAATTTCCATGTGTGGCGGTCGGATGTGTTTTGGCACAACTTTTTCCCAATGTTTGTTCTGCTCCAAGTGAAGATGAGAAAGAAAAAAACAAAAACCACATCTCTGGCATAATGTTGCTCAAATTCTCATTTAGTCTGGAAAATCTGGTTGTTCATGATCACACCCTTGCCAGCTTTTCATATTTAAACGAGCAAAGGTTTAATTACCAAATGATGACAGTGTCATATGGTGCCATGATGGCACAGGGTGTCTAATGAATGCAGAGGAGCGAGGGATGCGTACGCGACACTGAGTGACAGTGGGATGCACAGATCAAAACAGGGGAGAGAGAAAAAAGATGAGGGAGAGGCAGTAAAACATCTGTAAAAATTTGCAATTTGCTAATGTTCAGTGGTTGCTCATGGATTAAGAATTTTAAACTATTGTCTAGCAGATGGAGGAGGGAGGGCGGGGGGCTGCAGAGGAGGAACATATTTACATCTGTACATCAAGCATGGATCTACTAATCAGAAAAACAACACCCGCCAAAAACACTGAGGGGAATTGTATTCCACATTCCTTTTCTGAGGTGTGTGTTTACACTCTCCAGCAGAGTTTTGGTGCTCACACATCAGAGTTAATTTTAGCAGGAGGCTGATGTGCTCTGAAATATCGCAGCAAAGTAGTATCAGTTAGTGGGCCGCCAAAAGATGTACATGCTTAACCAGGCATGAAACCTCGCTGAATTACGCCATATTTATGCTTATCTCAGATCAGTGCATTTGTCATTAAAATCTGCTCTGGTTGCCTGTCTGTTTTATGGATGTATTTAATGATGCACTGTGTAATAGTGTTGCGATGTATAGCCCGGCTATCGGCACACTTCGCTCAGCGGCGTCGATAAATAACGGAGCAACCTTCAACTTTCAGCTCAACTCTGAGGATTCTGGTCCCCCACAGTAGTGGAAGCAATAGTGGTTTTACAATCACTTACAGAGTAGAAGTAATCACAGTAAAGTCAAAGTACTCACTCAACAATATTTTAATTAATCAAGCCAAACAATTTCCAGCAGACTCAATTGTATTAGATTTAATTTAACCTTTTAATGTCCTCAAGAAGAAGACAAGACTGTGGAAATAATATTTATTTGCACATTTTATTTATTTAGGGCATTTATTCATTTAAATAACTTAGACACTATAATTTTATCATAAAAATGTCAAAATCTGATAAAAAGCTTACTCATAATAGTATTTCATAATGGAATTTTGTATTTCATGCATTGCATGTTTTTAGAAAACTAATTGACCCTTATTATATATTATATATATAATTCTATTCAGTGAGTCCTCACATTCCTGGCCAGAACTATTTTTGGACATTCCATAAGTATGCCTCCTCTTTGGTGGGCCCTTTGACCTGTGATGTCCCTCAGGGCTCCACACTCGGTCCCTTACTCTTTAGCATGGACATGCTGACACTGGGTCATACTGAAAACAGGTTCACTCACATTTTTCAATAACAAATAGTGACTCCAAACGAGTTTAAGTGTTACTATCTTTGTTTAAGATGGAAAAGAATGGACCAATGGTTCAACCAAGATGATTGTATTCGACATGGTAAAAATGGAATTTGAGTGTTCAGTCTTTAGAACAACAAGGACTAGGCTGTTGTCCACGACAACAAGGTTATATCACCTTAAAGCCCCCAATTCCCTGCATTCTACATGTAATCCCCAAGATTGAACTCCTCGAATTCAAAATGAAGTGATGTGTTTTTCGTTAAGGAAAAGGTCCCACTAGTGGGTAAAATATGACGTAGTAGATCTCCTCGAGTTAATTCATGTAATTTAAATTTGGACAAAATTGAAACAACGGTTGGGATATTATCGCCTGAAAACCTTTGGATATAAAACTCCCCCTAGTGTCGGAAATATACAACCGCCATTTCCCAGAATCAATCCAGTTCTTCCTTGCAGTAAGGTTTTGTGGGCATACAATCTGAAAATAATCCATTAAAATTGTTTTTGGGGGATTACGTTAACACGAAGGATCTGCGGCGGTGATGACGATTCCATATTGTAACCGACTTTTTTCGGGATTATAATTACCAAACTGCTTTAGCTGCTGCTCAAAAGAGAATATTAGATAATCGTTTTGTGAGATAAAGCTCCAGCACAACTTGGATCAAAGGAATAACTTATATGTAATGGAGTGGTGTAGTCAAAGTCCGGACCAGAACCCCTTTGAGATGCTGTGGTGGAACCTCAAAGGATCAGTTCATGCTCACAAACCCTCCAATGTGGCTGCAACTAATAAAAACAGTATAGCAAAGAATAGTGGGTCAAAATTCCACTACATTGATGTCAGAGACTATGATGTCAGAGACACAGTGATGTCAGAGACTGTGATGTCAGAGACTGTGATGTCAGAGACTGTGATGTCAGAGACAGTGATGTCAGAGACAGTGATGTCAGAGACT